>JAXFYN010000269.1:0-273996 GCA_036172215.1 Camellia granthamiana | reverse complement strand
GCAAAATTGTACTAGAAAAAGGGAATTAGTGACTTACCCTTGAAGATCAAACTTTTGTGGCTTCTTGGCTTGAATTTGTTGGTCCTTAGCCTCTGAAAAGCCCTCCTTTGCTGTTGGAATGAAGGTGGTAATGATGAGACTTAGGGTTGATGAAGGAATGAGCAAGACTTGAAGCTTGGTTTTAGGGTTTTGGAGATGAAGATGGAAGCTATGGGAGAGAGGCTCTTGAGAAGAATTTTTGTCACCTTAACCAAGGAGCTCATCAGCCCCTTAAATGGACTAAAAGGGGTGTAAAAGGGGAGGGAAATGCACCCAAGCTTTCCCTCCCAAAATATCCCCCGGAGGGCTGAGATATTTTGAAAAACAGCTGGACAGCTGTAAAGTGCTCAAAAGCAGAAAGCAGGCCGGCCAGGTGGATTTCTTGAAGGTGGCCGGCCAGCCACCCCAACTGGTCGGCCAGCCACTCCCCCTGGCCGGCCGGCCATGGCCAAAAAAAGAAGTGAAAAAATGCTGGCCGGCCACCATGTTTTGGTGTCCTCCCAGGTGTGTAGAACAAGGTTCCAAGGTTGGAATTCGGCAACTCTGAAACAGGAGTCACAACATTGAACTTGAAGGAGAGGCTCAAAAATGAAAGTAACAATTACTGGCCGACCAGTACTTTTTAGGGTCCTCCCATGTGTGTAGAACAAGACCCCAAGGTTGGAATTTGGCAACTCTGAAACAGGAGACACAACATTGAACTTGAAGGAGAGGCTCAAAAATGAAAGTAACAATTACTGGCCGACCACCACTTTTTGGTGTCCTCCCATGTGCCCTCATCACAAATATGTAGTCTCGGCTCGAAGAAAATATCCCTAGGGTGTTCAACATTGGCCCGGAAGTGAGCAAAACAGGCGCCGGAGGAGCGAAACTGGTTTTCTGGAACAATTGCTGGCCTCCCACCCTCCAGTGATCTTCCTGATGTTAAAACAGAGGTACCTACCAAAATTGAACAAAAACCGATGCAAAATGAATGCTCGGGGCCCAAATCACGCAGTTCACGGTCCCGAAAATGGGCTGCAGACACCGAAAGTGGTGTTCGGCCACGAAGTGGGTATCAGAGGCCCCAGTGTCCCTCGGAATGATAAAACAGAGGCACTTGCCAAAAATCGGAGAAATCGGAGATGGTTGGGCGGTCCCGAACCGAGGCACACGGCCTGACGGTCCCGAAAACCGGGAAACGGGCTCCGAAATGGGCAAAATGGCCTACGGCCACGAAAAGTAGCCCACGGCCATTGGGAGATAGTCTACGGGACCACTCCCTCCCCTCAGGAAAGAAAACAGAGAAAACCGAGTCTGGTTCGCAAACCGAGGCAGGGCACGAAAGAGAGTTCGGAAGTCCGGAGGCAGGGCGCACGGCCGCGACTCTGAGGCTTCTGAACGAGCACAGTATGCAACATCACCGAGCGCTCAATCGGTGACGTCTGAGTCTTAAGGTCGGTCAAAAATGGGGTGTCTACAGTTGCCCTCTTTGACAGAACTCGGAAGTCAGGAAGTGACGGGAGTGAATGTCAAAGCCCAGAGACGACCCATTTTTGACAAGGCCGAAGACTTAGACAATCATACAAGATAAACAGAGATGTGTGCCCGCAGGTGTGCCTTCAGGCAAAAGGGGGCAAAATGCAAATGATAGGCGCGGAGCCAGGTGATTATGCAAGTGCAGCAAGCTGTAATGAAGCAAGTATTGACAAATAGATGCAACAGTTTTAAGCAAGAATGCAAAGCAACAACTACATTTCATGCAGTTAGGAATGCGGAGAATTATTCAATTCTCGTCGCGTCTCACACAGAGAAGATACGATACCTGCGCGATTCGTCTGGTCGCACCAGCCTCAAATGAACCGTACATACAATATCGTGCCTGCAAAATAGAGAAATTCAACAAGAACAATATGCCAACAACATATATTCAATGTGATTCCTGTGATTCTGAAAGTTTGACACACGCAGTGTCGGCGAGTGGATGCATCGCAATGTAAGAAAAGATAATGCGTGACAACGCATGCTCAAGCATAGAAGTATTGTACACCAAGAAATCACGCATGACAATGCAAAACATTCATGAGAATGCAAATTATGAGCCAACTAATGCAAAACGAGCACAAATCAGGATGCCTGTTTGTTGCGCATCAACGAGCTGGGAAACGCGCATTTCGGCGACGGCAACTCGATCGCGGCCTCTGATTCACCTCCCGGAGAGGTCACAATATGTTTAAAAAGGATACACTCTGATTTTGATGAATAATGATGAGACACATGTCAGGAATTGCAATTGAAGTTCCGGTGGAGCAATTCGGCGTCAGAAAGTGCACTTTTCTTGAACTTTTTCAGGTCTCGGGAACTCCGATTTTCCTCAAAATTTGCAGAGAGGTAGGGGAGGGGGTGGGGACCATGGTCGGCCAGCTCATTGCCCTAGGAGAGGCCATCGGCCAGGGGCAAAAAAGTAAATGGCCGGCCAGCCAGAAAAGGTGGCCGGCCGGCCACCTGCCCAAAAGCAGGGGCATTTTGGTCATTTTGGTTATTTCTATATATAGGCTCATCCAATGCCTCCGAAATCACTCCCCCAAGTGTGAAATTCTCTCCTCTTGCTTCCTAAGCCATTTTCTCCTTCAAATCTGCATTTTATACGCGTCCTCCGGCCTTCCACGCAAGTTGTTTTCGCGAAATCTTCCAGCGTTAAGCACTTTGAGCCGATTAAATTTTGATTCCGGGGCTTCTCTTCTCATTGTCACCACTTGAGGTAAGTTTGTCTCATTATTTGGAAGATTTTTCCGGGAGTTGACTTTTGTTGACTTTTCATTTCCCGAGAGTTGACTTTTGTTTGACTTTTTCCAATTTTGGCTCATTTTGCTCATTTTTGCTTCTCTTTGCAGATTTCTTGACATGACGGGTCATTTCCCTCACGGTGGAGGTTTTCCCGGCGCCGGAGATGATTTTGATATTATGACATTGCCCCCGAGGGTTCGCCCTTTTGTTCCCGATCGATACGCCCCAGCGGTACATAGGCTTCCGCGAGCCGTTTTCCGTCATTTCACCGAGTTCAACGATCGGGTACCAGGGGATCTTCTTCTGCGGGAGCCGGAGCAGCACCTCTCCCACGATGCAGAGGTATTTTACTTTATTTTCTGTATCTTTCGTGCATTTTGTACCTTTGCCATGCTTAGACACACAGTTTAGCTTATGAGATAGTACTTGCATCCTGAGCATGTGACTTAGCCACTTGAATTTCATGAACACAGCTCATTGACTGATTGTGAATGCACAGTACACATTAGTTAGAAATTGAACACACGGCTCAAACATTGATTCACCGAACACACAGCCCGAAGTTGAAAATGAGCACACAGCACATACTGACTAAGAGTAGAACACACAGTCCCAAACTCAGATTTTCTGAACACGCAGCCCAGATTTGAAGCGAACACACAGCCCACTGATTAAGAGTAGAACACACAGCCCTAAACTCTGATTTACTGAACACACAGCCCAGATTTGAAGTGAACACACAGCCCACTGATTAAGAGTAGAACACACAGTCCCAAACTCTGATTTACTGAACACGCAGCCCAGATTTGAAGTGAACACACAGCCCACTGATTAAGAGTAGAACACACAGTCCCAAACTCTGATTTACTGAACACGCAGCCCAGATTTGAAGTGAACACACAGCCCACTGATTAAGAGTAGAACACACAGCCCTAAACTCTGATTTACTGAACACGCAGCCCAGATTTGAAGTGAACACACAGCCCACTGATTAAGAGTAGAACACACAGTCCCAAACTCTGATTTACTGAACACGCAGCCCAGATTTGAAGTGAACACACAGCCCACTGATTAGGGATTGAACACACAGCCCAAAACACGGATTTACTGAACGCACAGCCCAGATTTGAAAGTGAACACACAGCCCACTGATTAGGAATTGAACACGCAGCCCAAAACACAAATTTACTGAACACGCAGCCCAGATTTGAAGTGAACACACAGCCCACTGATTAAGAGTAGAACACACAGCCCTAAACTCTGATTTACTGAACACGCAGCCCAGATTTGAAGTGAACACACAGCCCACTGATTTGTACATAGCTCATTCATTTCATTTGCACACAGCTTGTTCATTTCAGTTTGCACACAGCTTGTATTTTCTTGCGTACTGAACACATGTATTCATTCTGAACGCAGGTTGGTTCTCGCACCGTGCGAGGGTATGGCTCCACCGCCGCGAGGGAGTGGTATGCTGAGCTTCCGGAAGCTGTCCGGGATTTGGTTGACTTTGCAGGATTCGGACCATTCTGCAGGGGGTTATCTCACTGTCTTATCAGTAGGACATTGTTTGCTGCTCTGGCGGAGAGATGGTGGGACACCACCAATTCTTTCCATTTTTCTGCCACCGGGGATATGACCATGACCCCACTGGACTTCGCTGTACTCACCGGCCTAGACATAGGCGGTGGACCCATTCCCTACGACGAGGATATGGGTGAGTGGGAGGCTGCTTGGATGCATCTATTGGGGGCACTCCCGCCTGTAGACAGAGCTTCCGGGAGGGTTCGGTATACTTGGTTCTCTTCCCATTTCCGGCGGCCACAGATGGAGCCTGAGTCTCCCGAGGAGGTCGAGCAGTATACCCATGGTTTCCTCATGTTCCTCTTTGGCACCACTCTGTTTGCTGATAGAGGGAACATGGTCGGGCTGTATCTCTTGAGTGCCCTAGTAGACCTATCACAGGTCAATCAGTATGATTGGGGCGGCGCTGGCCTGGTTACCCTTTATTGTTACATGAGCGCAGTCTCTCGCGCGCAGGGGGACTTACTCGGCGGCTACTGGAGAGCCTAGGAGGTACATTCTATCCTCTTGATTTACATTTTTGCTCCTCATTACTTATTCACTGCACACACGGCGCACTTTGCATTCTGTATTCTGCCTTTAGCACTTTGTATTCACATTCCGCACTGCTTTTCTCAGCTATGGGTATATGCATATTTCCCCACATTAGCCCCGGAGATGGAGGTGGCAGGACCTCCTATGACTCCGTTTTCATTGATGTTTGAGGGCGAGCACCTATCGAGGCCTCGAGAGACTCTCTTCTCTCTGCGACAGTACTTCGACACCGTGCGCGCGACAGAGGTATTTCAGAACTCTCAGTTCCTTTCATTTTCATCTTTGATCTGCTTTGTATTTCTGGATTTCTGATTGATTTGTACACTGGTTATCCGCAGATCACCTGGCAACCCTGGGCAGTCTTTGGCGACGATCTCGAGAATCAGTACCCCGGAGGGTCGACTAGTTCCCAGTATAGGTTCTTGCTCGAGGGACCAGTCGGCAGGGCTTGGTTCCTGGGGGAACGCTTTCAGCGTCAGGTGTGGGGGTATGATTCTCAGGACCCTCCTGCTGTGCCTCCACCCACTATGCGGACTGCCGACAGGCTATCTACTGAGGAGGTCACTAGGGACATGCAGGGCACCGATGCTTTATTACATCTCATTGAGGGGAACTACGCCACCTATCGCCGCATATATCTGATGCCCCCCTTGACGGGAGTACGGGCTCCACCACTGAGGCCCACTGGCGCACCACCTTCGAGTCGCGCTCGTGCTGCAGACATCCCCTCTTCTAGCAGGGCTGGTGCATCTAGAGGTAGAGGCAGTTCGATTCCTCCGATCCCTCCGACTCTCGATCATCCTGGATGGCCAGATATGCCGACTGAGTTGACGAGTTGGCAGTATGGGACTACTTCTCCGATTCCGATCCCTATAGAGCCTCCGATGCCTGGTCACAGATATGTCAGAGACCCTGATTCACCACCGGTATGTTTTACAGCTTTGATTTATCAGTCGGACATTTGGACATCCATTCCTTTACTGATAGTTTTGCATTTGTGTCTGTAGCCTCCAGTCGAGTACATGGACGAGATGCTTGGGATGTTAGCCTCACTTGAGGGGATGGTCCTGCGTAGAGAGGCACAGATGGCCATCATGGGCTTCCAGGTACCCTTCACCTCTCTTGCATTTATCATATTTGTGATCACATGCTGGTCTTGAGCATTCTGCTGCACTGAAAGGCTGTGTAGAACACATCTGGCACACACCCCACTCACATACTGTACTTGCACCTGCTTTTTATGTTTGAACTGATGTATTGCACTTTTCATTTTCAGATGCCTCCCGTATATGCTTCAACACGAGGTGGGCCACCTGGGCCTTCTCAGAGAGGTCGAGGTGTTAGACCTACTCGAGGTACTGGGCCCCGAGAAGCTGGGCCATCCAGGCCTTACCGAGGAGCTCGAGGAGCAGGGTCCTCTCATAGACGCAAGGCACCCATTGTCGAGGATGAGGAGGAGCAGGTCGCAGACCGTGTGTCAGAGACATCTCCTGGGGAGGGAGGCTCCGGTCTTGGTTCCGGGAGCGGAGGCGAGGCTGAGGGAGATCCGGAGGATGACAGCTCTGATCCGGATGGTGATGATGGTGCAGAGGTTATCCCGCAGAAGAGGATAAGAGGGCCTCCTCATTCCCGTTCCCGAGGATACTGATGTTATTTCCTACTTTATTTTACTTTTTGGCTAGTAGTTTGTAGCACTTTGCACATTGTTAGGCAGTTTTATTTCCCGTAAAACTTGTACCTTTATTTTGTTGTAAAACATGATGGAATGAAACAGCTTTTTGAAAAGATGTTTGTATTTGAAATTCTTAGCATCGCATCGCATCATTTTGCACAAAATGGACTTGAATGGAAATGTGCCTTGTGTATTTACCGGGTCAGGTAATGAACCGACGCAACAAATCAAAACAACTCGACTCACTAAGAAATAACAGAATCTTAGCAAGTTTACAACTCGATAAGCAAAGTACAACAATGTTAACGACTCAATAGACAAGACTTAACAAAATTGTGTAACCAAAAAGTAACAATTCAAAACACAAATGCGACAGCTCGACAAAACTTACAACTCGATAAACAAAACAACAACTCGATAAGCAAAATACAACAGAACAAACTTCGGACGGACAATCCGGATGATGGAACGCACCCGTAACTGAGAGAAATGGAGGCCTTCGACATTCCCGATGCATGAAAGTGCCTCAAACTTCCTTTCGGCGGGCAAAACAGGACCAACGCGCGGCCGAAAACATTTTGCATTTGGAGACTAGAGAGTGGCCGGCCTACTAGAATAGATGGCCGGCCGGCCGCCTCCCCCGTAACCTCCAGAAATTTGACACGTGTCCTTTAAATAGTGTTTTGCCCCTCTATAAAAGCCCCACCCTTGAACCTTATTCATTTCATCACCTTTCCTCACAAAAATGGAGGCATTTCTCGCAGAAAATCTCACATCTTGGATTTCTTCTTTAGATGGCTCGGAGAAGTTGAACTTCCGGGGTTTTGGCTTGAATGCACTGTTCACGCTGGGCCGGACTCCACTGCATCTTCCTTTCCTCTATGCCGCGGCAAGGTTTTGGAACCCGGTGACGCACGTCTTTAGCTTTGGCGGGCAAGAGGTATGTCCTACTTTTGAAGATTTTCAAATCTTGATGGAGTCCGAGCGAGGCGAGGAAATTCTGCCCCAGCTCAATTTTAGCTATGCCCAAACCTTAGGGCGGATGTGCGGTCTTAATGCGCATGATGCTAGATCTCTGATTGGTGATGGCATGTTGGATATCCCGAGCCTGATTTACCGATTTTCTGATGCCGGTGACCGCAGCAACCACTATTGGCAAGGCTTCCGACAGCACGCCCTCTGCTTGTGCCTACTATCTCATTTTCTGTTTGTCTCGGGCTCCGGAGGAGGTAGCATCCGTTTGATTGAAGTCACCCAAGGTTTGAGAGAAGGAAAGAGTTGCATCGCTATGACTCTGGCCGAGACACTGATGGGCTTGGATGCTTTCCACTGCCGGGAGACAACCAGGTTTGCAGGGAGTCCACTACTGCTGCAGGTAATGTTTCCCACCCAAGCTCACATGTATATTTGCTCACATCACTCGGCCCTCGGGCTCGGTTTTTCTCACAAAACCCTCATCTTACTTTTCTCTCATCGCACATCTCTCTATTCTTTATTCTCTCATTTTTCATCCCTCCCCAGATGTGGTTGATGGATGAATTGCAAGTTGTAGACTCTTGCCCTACTTACTCAGCCCGCGGCTACTTCTTTCGGCAACGCCTAGTCAATGCTCCTGATGAGGGATGGTGGTTTGAATGGATGTGTAACTTGTCGGCGGATCGCATTGCGTGGCGTTGTCCTTGGCTCAATCTCCCGGCAATGAGCTATAGCATGTCCCGGCAGGTCGGGATTCGACTGATCGGCTTGACTCATTGTGTGTTCTATTTCCCATTCCGTATTCTACGCCAGTTTGGCCGTGATCAGACTTGCCCACCGGAGGGGATAGAGTATCCGGCTACATTTCCAGTTCGAGGCGCACAGCTGGCTCGACAGGCCGCAGCATGGAGAGTTAGAGAGCTTCTGGCCCCTGTTCCTATTTTCAGTTGCACTTTATCTGACGAGTGCTGGGATTGGCTCAACGAAGAAGCACAGGTTGGGCCTAGGTTGGCGTCAGAGGCTTCAACTAGCTCTAGAAGGGGGCGCAGGGACACCTGACTTGACTATGCCCCAGATTTATTGCTTTATTAGTACTTTCAAGTTTTCGTTATGAATGTAATAAAAAGCAACTTCAATTGTATGCAGAGCAAAAGAACTCTGTTTTGAAATCAATGAAATTGAAGGTTGTGGTACTGAAAATTTTCCGCTTTGGTCCAAAAATGGTCTTAGTTGTGAAAAGATTAATTTGAACAAAGTCAACTTTTATTAAAACTTTTCAAAACTATTTTCGATATGGATCAGAACTGGACACGCCTGAGATCTGTCACTAAGACGCACAACCCCGGATCCTAGCAACTGGAAAGTTGCCCCTAGTCTGAATGGTACCACAGCACCTCCTGGCAACGGAAAGTTGCCCCTAGTTTGAATAGCACTATACCAGAGATTACGATAAATGCTGATGGATAAGGATGACTGAGATGATCAAAATGGACAAAGTTGATCGGGGAAAGTGTTTATGAATGAACTTCAAGATGAAGCTGCCTACGTATCCCAAAGATGGGAATCAAGCCTTACGTAGTTCAGGCTTAGGTTCGCTCGGGTATTTTTTACTCTCCTTTTGCGCTCTAACTTTTGCCAAGGCCGCCCTTTGCGGTTTTTCAACCTTGCGAGCTCAGTTTTTATATTTTCAAATTTTTTTTTGTGCTCTGAGTTTTGCCTAGGTCGCCCTTTCGGGTTTTCGGCCTAGCGAGCCTCTCAAGGGTAGTATTTCTTCAACTTGTCCATGTTGATCGGTTGGGAAAACTCTAAGCCATCTAGATCCATCAGAACCACAGCTCCACCTGACCAGATAGACTTAATGATGTAGGGACCAGTCCAATTAGGTCTGAACTTGCCCCTAGGGTTGTGGATGGGAGCTCGGTTGTCCTTGAGTACCAAATCTCCCTCTTTCAAATTCCTGGACTTAACCTTCTTGTTAAAAGCCCGGGCGATTCTGCGTTGATAACCCTGAACATGGTACAGTGCCTTCAACCTTCTTTCATCAAAAAGCATGAGTTCCTCGAATCTATTCTGCTGCCAATCTGCCTCGGCTATTTGGCACTCGGCCAATACTCTCAACGACGGAACCTCAATCTCAATTGGTAGAACGGCCTCCATCCCATAGACTAATGAATACGGAGTCGCCCCTGTAGAAGTTCTGATTGAAGTCCGGTAGCCCCATAGAGCAAACGGCAGCTTGTCTGGCCAGTCCCGGTAGGTTTCCACCATCTTCTGTAGTATGCGCTTGATATTCTTGTTGGCAGCCTCAACTGCTCCATTAGTTTGCGGCCGGTAGGTAGATGACTTATGAAAAGCCACATTGTATTTCTCCAACAAGTCAATTACCTCCTTCTTGAAGTGGGAACCGTTGTCCGAAACTATTTCATTTGGGACCCCGTAGCGACAGATGATGTTGTTCCTGATGAATTTTGCAACATGCGAAGCCTTCAACACCGCATAAGACTGGGCCTCAACCCATTTTGTAAAGTAATCTATCGCTACGAGGATGAACTCATGCCCATTCGACCCCTTTGGCATAACAGCCCCGATTACATCAATCCCCCAAACTGAAAAAGGCCATGGTGAAGTCATGTTGTACAGCTTCGACGGCGGGATGTTCATGCGGTTTGCATGGATCTGACATTTGTGGCATCGCCGAACAAAACCAATACAATCCTCCTCCATGGTGGACCAGTAGTAACCTTGTCTGAGAATCTTCCGTGCCAGCATGACCCCATTCATGTGTGCTCCACATTCTCCTCCGTGGATGGCTTCCATCAGACGCTTTGACTCTTCTGCATCAACGCACAGTTTATGCATTCCCAGATGACCCCTTTTATACAGTTTACCCCCGCAGATGATGAACTGAACGGCCAATCTTCTTATTGCCCTTTTGTCTTTGGCATTTACCCCTGGCGGGTACGCTTCTTTCTCCAAGAAATTCCAGATATCGTGATACCAAGGGTGTTCGTCCTGAACTTCATCTATGGCTGCAATCGACTCATAGGCAGGTGCAAATTTCTGATCAATGATGACTGGACGCATCCGGATTCCAGTCGGGATGTCTATCATAGATGATAGAGTTGCTAAAGAATCTGCGAACCTGTTGTTCTCTCTCAGTAGATGAGTAAAACTTAACTTTTCAAACCGAGGAATCAGCAAGTCCAATGTCTGGTGATACATCATCATATTTTCCTCTTTTACTTTCCAGTCTCCTTTAGCTTGAGACACAACAAGGTTCGAATCCCCAATGACATCCAGCCGTTTTGCCCCTAGTTCTAGGGCTGCTTCTAAACCAGCAATGCACGCCTCATATTCTGCTTCGTTGTTCGAGACTTTGAACCGGAGTTTGAAGGCTAGAGGGATACGGGAATTGTCGGGTGCTATCAGCAACACTCCTATCCCATACCCATGTTGATTTGACGCTCCGTCAAAGTACATCGTCCAAATTTCATCGTCGATATACAGAATTGCTTCATCTGGGAATAGATACTCAACTGCTTCATCCCCCTCAACCGGATGGTCGGCAAGGAACTCTGCCACTGCTCTTCCTTTCACTGACTTGCGCGTCACATATGTGAGATCAAATTCGGAGAGCAACAGCAACCAACGAGCTAGCCTACCCGTAAGCGCTGGTTTTTCGAAAAGATATTTGATGGGATCTAGTCGTGAAACCAACATTACAAAGTGAGCTAACAAGTAGTGCCGCAGCTTCCTGGTAGCCCATACCAGAGCTAAGCAAGCTTTTTTGAGCGGTGTATATCGGGTCTCGTATTCCAGCATCTTCTTGCTTAAATAATAGATGGCTCTCTCCACCTTATCTTCTGATTCTTGTGCAAGCATGCAGCCCATTGTAGTCTCAGTCACTGATAGGTACAAAATCAACGGTTTCCCTGGTTCTGGTGGTAATAAAACGGGTGGGTTCTGTAGATATTCTTTAATTTGTTCAAATGCAGCTTGGCATCGGCCGTCCCATTGGAACTTCTTTCCTTTCTTGAGGAGGCCAAAAAGTGGTTCACAAGTCAAGGTTAGTTTTGAAATAAACCGTCTTATGAATTGCACTTTACCCAGAAAGCCTCGCACCTCCTTTTCAGTCCTTGGTGGTGGCATTTCTAAGATGGCCTTGATTTTGGAAGGATCAACCTCGATGCCCCTTTGTGTAATCAGAAACCCCAGCATTTTTCCCGCTGTAACACCAAATGTACATTTTTGAGGGTTCAGCCGCAACCGGAATTCCCTGATCCTTTGGAAAAACTTATGCAAGGCGGTGTAGTGGCCCTCTCTTTCTTTAGACTTGACAATCATGTCGTCCACATACACCTCAACCTCTTTGTGGATCATATCATGTAGTATTGTGGTCGCGGCCCGTTGATAAGTAGCCCCAGCGTTCTTCAACCCAAACGGCATTACCCTGTAGTAGTATGTCCCCCACGGGGTGGTGAATGTAGTCTTTTCCCTGTCTTCTGGTGCCATCACTATCTGGTTGTATCCTGAGAAGCCATCCATAAATGAGAGCAATGCATGCCCTGCTGTGAAATCTACCAACTCATCGATGTGCGGCAAGGGAAAGTCGTCCTTCGGACTAACTCTGTTCAAATCCCTAAAGTCTACACACACCCGAATCCTGCCATCTTTCTTTGGCACCGGAACAATGTTGGCCAACCAAGTCGGATATTCAGATACCAGCAGGAAGCCTGCGTCAATTTGCTTGGTGACCTCTTCCTTAATCTTAAGAGCCCAATCCGGGCGGATCCTTCTGAGCTTCTGCTTGACAGGTCGGGCCTCGGGGTCAAGGGGGATCCGATGCTGTACGATCTCAGGATCGATTCCAGGCATGTCTTCGTAGGACCACGCGAAAACATCTTTGAAATCTTTTAATAAAGCGACTAAGCGCTCGCGTTCCTCCGAAGACAACGTGGACCCGATCTGGACCAGCCGCGGGTCCTCCTCAGTACCAATGTTCACGGTAGTGATTTCGTCCACTAGGGATTTAACAAACTTCTCCTGCTCCTGTTCAATTAAACGTTGTAAAACCGGAGGAACTTCGTCCTCTTCGTTTTCATCAAAGTTTTGAAAGTCTGAATTAATGCAATAAATTAGGGGCACAGAAAAGTACTCGGAAACCACAGGCAATTCATTCTCATTAGGCACATCCAAATCATCCAATTCATCGGTTACAACAGACTCAAATGAAAAGGAAAAAGACGACCTGGACAGGATTGTGGCATCCGGGTTGACACCCCCAGGAGTACCAGACTCAGACTCAGTCGAGCTGGAATCTGATTCCGGCTCACTACCTGACCCGGTGCTGCTGGACAGAAATCCCTCCTCGTATTGCCAGGTGAGGGAGGGTGCGATCGATGCATCCAAGATAGCTACTGGTCGGCTCGCAGCCGTTTCATTCCCAATCATGGAAACCACAAAGTTATCCCCCAAGCACTCTTGGTCGATCGGAGGATCAGAGAGGAGACATGCCAGTGCTACCCCCATTTCAAATTCAATGCCCTCAGGATCCACTGTCTTATTCTGCTCAACCTCAGTCGTTGGGTCTGTCTGCTCTGTGGCAACATCATCCCCGGATAGTTGCAGGTCGAAGAAGATTTCGAAACCTGGTACGCGCTTCCTCTCTGCGTTGAACTATGGCTCTGGGAAGCCGCAAAATGGAAAGTCTTCCCCCTCCCGGACAAAGCGTCCGTTCAGGGTACCCTGGATGGGCCTGTGCATCAGATCAAAAGGCTTCCCAGCCTGCTTCGCTCTGGCTCTGCCGGCCATTTCCTTCCCTTTCCTTGCCCAATCTTCTTTGGTGGGCAGATAACCCAGTCCAAAGGTATGTGGATTGTGTGGCACTCCGGCCAACGCTGCGACTCCTTTCCTGCCGCTTCTTCCCAATCCCATCCCGGGGATATGTTGTAGCTTGTTCATGAGGTAGACGGCTTGAGCGCTGACATACACACCCTCATTCACAGCCATAATGTTTTGCACCACCCGGGCCTCAGCCAAAGTAAATCCTGATATGAACATGTCTTCCATGCCGTGTTCAATCTCCAGGACTGGCGTAGATATCTCCGGAGGGGGATGGATTGATGAGTTCCCAAACACAATGGCTACTCCCTTTCCACAGGGGTATTTCACCATTTGATGTAGAGTGGACGAGACGGCCTTTACCTGATGTAACCAGGGTCGCCCCAAAAGCATGTTAAAGGATGCAGGGACCTCCAAGACATGAAAATCTACCTCATGTTGTCCAGGCCCAATCTTGGTTTGGATTTTTACTGTCCCTAGGACATCCCTACTTGTATTGTCGTAGGCTCTGATTACTTGAGCGGTCGGTGTGAAGTCTACGGGCTTCAACCCGATTGCATACGCCGTTCTGGCTGGGCAGACATTGATAGCGGACCCGGTATCAACAAGTACCACCGGAATCCATTTGTCCCTGCATTCTACAGAGATGTAGAGGGGTCTGTTATGATCCACGCCCTCAGGCGGCAGCTCCTTGTCTGAAAAGGTCAATGCCGGGGAACCTCCTCCCGGAAAAACCAGCCCAACCAGCTGCTCTGGTGTAGTTTCGATGGAGAGTTTGGCCTTGTCCATAGCAGATAGGACAGCCTGTCTATGCACCCTTGAAGCCATAAGCAGTCCCCAGATGGAGATGTCTGCTTGTATTTTCTTTAACTGCTTCAGTACAGCCTCTTCTTCAACTTGCTTCTCTCTCTGTTTTTCCGCCTCTTTATCTTTCCTCGATGCTTCGGGTTGATCAAGGTGTGGGGGCTTGAAATACCGCCCACTTCTAGTCATATGGTCTACCTCTTCGAGGTACCAGGTGCTGTCTGGTTGGCCACCCGCCCAATCTTCGTCTGTGTGGGCGAGATACAAGTCGTCATCTTCCCACCACATCCCATTAGCATCTAACAGGCACCTGTCTGGTTCGGGCATGTTTGCACTCTCAGCATTTTCCTTCCACATGCTCACAGCATGTTCAGTTTTCGTGCTTACAGCACTTTCAACTTCCTCATGGTTCTTTGCTTTTCGGATCCTCTCAGAATCCCATTTCTTTTCTTGTTCCTCCAGCGTTAATTGTTCGGTTTTCAAAGTGTCTTGCTCCTGAGCAAAATTCTTCGTACCGGCGCTCTCCGGCAATTCGATCTGACTCTCGGCCCTTCCGGCCACAAATGGTACTTTTGCCCCTGCCGGGCCTTGCTCTGATTGAAATTCCACGATGTCTGGCTGATCATCTAACCACCCGACGACTTCTGCTGACTCCTCGTATTCGAACCAGTTGATTGATGCATCCCCTGATTCTTGGTCATTGAAAAACTGGAGGTTGGCGAAGTCCTCTTCCATCGTTGTCAGATCATCCCCTACTGATTCAAGTTTGGCCCCCCGGATCATACACAATTCAGCCTCTTCCGGCGGCCCCACACTCAGCTTAGGCTGGCTTATTGACAAGATATATCCACTCGGATCATAAGCTCTGCCAGCTAAATTCTCAGACTGCTCCACCCCAGACTCAACAGTTTTGCTCTCCTCGGAAGCCTGCCCCGTTCCATTTTCGGTGGTCACCACCTTTGGCTCAGGTTGGGTTGTGGAGGTGTCCAGCATGCACAAGTCAGTGCTATCAGGAAAGATCACCTTTGGCTTGGGTAGGTGGGAGGGAGTAATGTAGATACTAGGGTCGTAAGACACGTCCCCAGTTTGGATGAGATTGATTCTTTTGGGTGGATCTTGGTTATGTGCTGGGAGTGGGTTAGTTGTGACGTTGGGTCTCTCGGGAGGTAGAATGATGTTTTTGTCAATGAGGTCTTGAATCTCATGACGCAGCCTGTAACATTGGTCGGTATCATGACCATGCTGCTGGTGGTATTTGCAATATTTGGCTGGGTTGTGGGAAAGGGGGAGTGGATTTGGAGGGGGCCTCGGTTCCAAGGGTTTCAGATGCCCCTTTCTGACTAGAACCCCGAGGACTTTGGACAAAGGCATATGTAGTGGGGAGAAGGTTCGTTGACCCCTGGATTGGTATCTTGAAGCTTGGTTACTGCTCCCAGATGCATCAGAAAAAGGTGTGGCCGCTGCGGGCCTTGGTTGGGGAGGGGGAGTGGTGGTGACCATACTGACCTCTGAAGTTCTTGTGTTGGCGGAGCCACTCGGGCCCGCATTGTTATTACGGTTGAATGTTCTTCGGGGCTGATCCCGGTCCTGGTCAATCAACCCTTGCTTCATCGCATCTTCGATCTGTACCCCCATCTCGTGTAAATCTGAGAAGGTGGGGAAAGGGAGTACGATCATTTTCTGCATTAACTTTGGTTGGAGGTTGCGCACAATCATCCTAATTTGATCTTTGTCTGTAGGCCTCAAGGTCATCATCGATGCCTTTGCTCTCCACCGAGTTACAAAATCAGAGAAAGTCTCTTTTTGTTCCTGCCTCGTCGTTTCGAGATCACGTGTTGTAATCTCGATCTGAGTATTATATGAATATTGTGCAACGAAGGCCTCGGCCAATTCATCCCAATTTCTCTTCACATCATCTTCCAATTTTGCGTACCAGATGGCCGCAACCCCTGACAAAGTTCTGCCAAATAAAGAAAGCTTTTGCGGTCGGGTTAGGCCCATCGGCCTCAAGACGTCTGAAAATAGCCGGAGATGGACCATAGGATCCCCTGATCCGTCAAAACGATCAATCTGCGGCATCTTAAATCTGTCCGGCAGTGTCACGGCCACGTCAGTGTAGCCGTCTTCAATATCTGGGATGGCCTTCACCCCCTGTGATTTCTTGAAGAGCTTTTCCAATTTGCTCAATTTCAGAGCTGTCTGGTCTACCTCGAACTCAAATGGAGAGTCCGGGTGATTAGGTGTAAGATTCTTGGACAGTTGCGGCGGAAGCGGGGGCGGAGCCAGCCCCGTTGGAAGACTCGTGTCCTCTTGAGTGTTTTGGAAGTTTGGCGGAGCGTTCTGTGGATTTGGGGGGGTATTCTGGGTGTTCTGGGTATTCTGAGGATTCGGAGGGGCATTCTGAGGATTTAGCAGGGTATTCTGGCCAGTGGGTGCCTGCTCAGGCAGTGGAGCCGCTGGTGGAGGGGGAATCTGATGCGCCCCTAGTGGAGGAGGGACCTGGTGTGAAGCAGATGCTGCATTCTGCTGTTGTAATCTGGTGATCAGCTCAGACTGCTGGGCCATGACAGCGGCCTGCTGTTTAGAAAATTCCGCCTAGCGGATAGCATCATCTTGCATTTGTTTCATGCTCTCATTCATTTGGCGCATCATCGCCTCCATCCCTGATGTATCCTGATGTTCCATCTGAATGGCCGGTAAATGTATTTCTATAGCGGACACAGAAATCTCAGTTCGACTATCTGTTGCTAAAGTAGACTGCTGTACCAGTAATCTTTGCTCTGATGGACTGCGTTTCCTAGGCCTCCTTCTAACAACTGGGGGTAGTGAGTGGAACACTGGGTGTCCGTCAATCAGATCCTCGGATCGAATAAGTCGGCGACCTCGTGTCCAAAGTGCTTGGGGTATATCTACTAGTTCGGAAGCAATTGTGCTACAAACCCTGCCCTAGCAAAAAGATAAATAAAGCGAAAAGGAAATAAATAACCAGAAAAACGGACAGCATAACAACTTAAATTAAATACACAACACACAGTCGGGCATACAACACACGGTTGATAAGCTGGGTATACACTGTCCTCAACCACTGATCACTGTTCCTCTAAACTGAATCCGATATCCGCAGACAACTGATTCTCAGATATTGACTGATGCCCGCAGGCCTGATGCCCAATCTCAAAAACTGATGCCCGCAGGCCTGATGCGACTCATAAACTGATACATGCATTCCCTGTAGAGACGCACTCTAACAAGCACATAACAGATAAATGAGAGCCAAAACACCCCTATGGAGGGGTAGGGTTCCCCTGTCCTATTTTGTCAGGAGCTAGGGTTTCACTACGCACGCAGCGGTTTCAAACAACCTATAAACAGGTAAGCAACCTGTCCTAATTTGGAATGGTCACTATGGATCCGAATATGCACTAGGTCGAATGGTCGAAAAGGGTGCCCCGGTAAAATCGGGGTTTGTGTTCCCATGCTGTCAGAGCCCAGAGCCGATCAGCCTTATGGTCATGCCTTGACAAGACAAGCCTCCGGCAAATCGTTCGGGAATGGCATATGGCAAACACGGTGTCCTAGGCGCACCAATGCAAATGCAATGCAAAGAAACACACAAGTGTAGTCAAAACCAGATATCATGAGTTCGAGTCAAGTTCTCTAAATCCCCAGCGGAGTCGCCAGAAACTGTAACAAGCCCGCGAGGGACCTCGCTACAGTTCGGACTCGATTCGTGCCACGGTTCTAAATCTTGAACCAAAGAGTCCAAATCCGGCAAATCGTTTTGAAAACAGATTTTTTTGAAAGAAGTGCCAAACATGGACTGCTTTGCCAGATACAGAGTCGCCACCTAAATATTTTTTAAATGGGAAATTTAGGAAACCCTAACTCGGTGCCAAAGGCCACGTGTCCGTCATCACCAAAGTTGGCTCGGGAACTTGGGTACGATTGGGGAAGGTCACATCGTGAGCACCCCCGCTCGCCCGGTCAAAGACCGGCCTCTACTAACCATGATATCTGCTTTTGAAAACATTGTATGCTCTTATTCCGGTTATTAGCCTAGGTTACTATGTGATGCTCGCAGCAAACAAGTATAGAATGGGCCGTCTGAATTGGAACAAAACATTTCATGTTTGTTTGTTTGTTTGAAAATGGTGTGATGGTGCTACCCGCAGGTAGGCTAAAATGCGGATTTGCCACCCTCAGGTGGGCTTAGAAAACAGTGATGTTGCCACTATCTAGTGGGCTTAAAACAAACAGTCAATGCATTGTCCCAATTCAAATAACTCAACCTTCACCCACAGGCATTCAAGGCAGTTATATCACATAAGCATATAGCCTCATGGCAAGCATGCTAACATGGCAACACTCACACGCATGCAAGGATGCTAAAGCATAAAACTCACCGAGTACTCCAAGCCAAAACAGAAACTACATTAGAAATCATGCATGATCCTAAGTATACAGGAATGCCTAATGCAACACATGCAAAAATGCAATTATAGCAGGCTCGGCTATTCTAAATATGGCATATGGAATGCTACAACTAACACGTATTCAATTTGGAATTGAAATACAAATGCAGTTTGTATGATGCGCCGAGCCCGGTGCGTGCAAAACAGATGAATGATGCAAACATGCTGTCATACTGTATGCTAATTGAAATATGTCCTATATTTAACCATCATAAGCGGGTAAATAAAAGGGAGAAAGACGTGGGGTTGGAAGACATACATCACACTCACCCACACTTATTACAATTATGCCCTCGCACAGAGGGTCCGAATAAATAATAATACAGTCCGAAATAAAAAAAATAATACAGTCCAAAATAATACAGATTCCTAATAATATACAAATTCCTAATTAATTAACAAATTAAATAAGAAAAATAAAACTGGCATGCAAGCCAGGGACTGCCTTGATTCTGATGAATGCTACATATTTGGGCTGCTTTGCGCGGAAATCCACGGCGACGCCCCAATTAGCCTCTGTTTGCAATGTTTCTCGAAAAGCACGCCAAGCTCCGAAAAGTTGCTGATTCTTCATTTTGCTGCAACAGAGAGCAGGAAAGGGGCATAGCAATGTATTTCACAAATATATGCATGCCTCGATCCTCGTGCCACCAATCACGCATATCGATGCATGATGGCCGATGAGCCGAATTGCACAACTCAATATAGGATGAATGCATATGAATGCTACAACAAAACCTAACTCCATCATGGATAATCCGGAGTGTCGGTGACTTGGGAATTGAGATCCGTTTCGTCACTCGGAGTACGGAACGTGCCTCGTTTCCCGTGCCCAGGCTAACTCCTATCCCGAACACGATGCAATATGCATGATATGTATGAAATGCAGCTAATATATGACCTAGCATGCACAATACTATGAAAATGAGATGCCTCGAAACGCGTGCACGTGGGCACGCAAATCGAGGAAATGCATGAATGCAATCTAAGATACAACCTAGTATGCACAATGCTGGTGAGAACGAGATGCCTCGAAATGCATGCACACAGGCACGCAAACCGAGGTAATGACACACGCGATATAATGAGACTAAAAATGGCGTGACAATGTAATATGGGCTTATACCAACATGAGTGAGCCTCAGTCACACTCACACGGGAGGCCAATAGATGAAAAGTGAAGTGCCTCGAAATGCGTGCACACGGGCACGCAAACCAAGGCAATGATATAAAGGCATGAAAATGCAAAATCGGGCTTACACTAACATGAGAGGACCTCAGCCGCACTCACATAAGATGCCGTTGGATAAAAATGAAATGTCTCGAAATGCGTGCACACGGGCACGCAAACCGAGGCGGTGACATTAAGGCATGGAATGACATGCGAAATGAAATGAGGGCTTACACCAACATGAGAGGGCCTCAGCCGCACTCACATAAGCCGCCGAGAGATGAGAATGAGCTGCCTCGAAATGCGTGCACACGGGCACGCAAACCAAGGCAGTGGCATACGTAATGCAAATGACTTGGAAAATGCAAATTGGGCTTACACTAACATGAGAGAGCCTCAGCCACACTCACATAAGCTGCCGAAAGATGAAAACAAGCTGCCTCGAAATGCGCGCACACGGCACGCAAACCAAGGCAGTGGCATACAGGCATGAAATGGCATGCAAATGAAACGTGGCATATGGCATATGAAAAATGCAAATTTCAGTAGCTAAAATGATGCACAAATAGCCCCCGAATTATGACAAAATTACACCCGATGACCGAAATGCAATGTTATGTACCCGAAATGGCCTACAGCCCTACTAAACATGCACAATATGGACATAAAATGTAAAACAGTAGCAAGGCAGCCCCTAAACTAGCATTTTTTCAGTACAAAGTATGGCCAAACAATGATCACAAGTATGGCAAAAATAGCTTGCAAAAATGGGGGAAAAGAGGAGAATTACAAATCAAGTGGTATATACAATGATCAAACTAAAAAACACAGTTCTACAAAATTAAAGAGGGACCAAAAATATGCACATTTACAAGAGATGACATTCCCCAATTCAGTATGTAGATAGGCTAGACATAGCATGCAAAATAATGAGCCAACAAAGGCTATAACATGAGGTACCAAAAGCATGCACCAAATGGCCTAAGACCCTTAACAAAACATGAAGAATGGGTCATTTTAAGACACTTTCTAAGCCTGATGAAGACTCAAAACAGAAGCAAAGAAAGCCTAACAAAGCATGCAATTTTACGGAATCAAAGATGGTATTACATGAAGTACCAAAATCATGCACCAAATGGCCTAAGACCCTTAGCAAAACATGAAGAATGGGTCATTTTAAGACACTTTCTAAGCCTGATGAAGACTCAAAACAGAAGCCAAATAAGCTCAAAGGGGCATGCCAAATAGGAGTAGAACATGAATTCAAAGCAAGTGGCATGTAGAGCATGAAAACCAGGTTGAGCCCTTCTTCAATGTTGAAGAGGGGCTCAAAATAAGCACAATATTAGTTCATGAGATGCTCCAAATCACATCACAAATAGGCCAAATAAATCATGCAATTTTACGGAAAATATGGAGGATTACAAAGAAAGTGCATGATAGAGAGGCCAAACGTGATTGAGCCCTTCTTCAAAGTTGAAGAAGGGTTCAAAATAGGCCCACTCACAGCATATATCAGGCTCGAAAATGGATCACTCATAAGCCAAATAAAGCATGCAAAATAATGGCATAAAGAGTGATATTGAAGGAAGTGCATCATAGAGATACCAAATAAGGTTGAGCCCTTCTACAATGTTGTAGAGGGGCTCAAAATAAGCCTAAAATCAGTAGGGGTCGGAGCCCAAAACAAAAAGAAAATAGGGTAAAGAATTGATGCAAAATTGTACTAGAAAAAGGGAATTAGTGACTTACCCTTGAAGATCAAACTTTTGTGGCTTCTTGGCTTGAATTTGTTGGTCCTTAGCCTCTGAAAAGCCCTCCTTTGTTGCTGGAATGAAGGTGGTAATGATGAGACTTAGGGTTGATGAAGGAATGAGCAAGACTTGAAGCTTGGTTTTAGGGTTTTGGAGATGAAGATGGAAGCTATGGGAGAGAGGCTCTTGAGAAGAATTTTTGTCACCTTAACCAAGGAGCTCATCAGCCCCTTAAATGGACTAAAAGGGGTGTAAAAGGGGAGGGAAATGCACCCAAGCTTTCCCTCCCAAAATATCCCCCGGAGGGCTGAGATATTTTGAAAAACAGCTGGACAGCTGTAAAGTGCTCAAAAGCAGAAAGCAGGCCGGCCAGGTGGATTTCTTGAAGGTGGCCGGCCAGCCACCCCAACTGGTCGGCCAGCCACTCCCCCTGGCCGGCCGGCCATGGCCAAAAAAAGAAGTGAAAAAATGCTGGCCGGCCACCATGTTTTGGTGTCCTCCCAGGTGTGTAGAACAAGGTTCCAAGGTTGGAATTCGGCAACTCTGAAACAGGAGTCACAACATTGAACTTGAAGGAGAGGCTCAAAAATGAAAGTAACAATTACTGGCCGACCAGTACTTTTTAGGGTCCTCCCATGTGTGTAGAACAAGACCCCAAGTTTGGAATTTGGCAACTCTGAAACAGGAGACACAACATTGAACTTGAAGGAGAGGCTCAAAAATGAAAGTAACAATTACTGGCCGACCACCACTTTTTGGTGTCCTCCCATGTGCCCTCATCACAAATATGTAGTCTCGGCTCGAAGAAAATATCCCTAGGGTGTTCAACATTGGCCCGGAAGTGAGCAAAACAGGCGCCGGAGGAGCGAAACTGGTTTTCTGGAACAATTGCTGGCCTCCCACCCTCCAGTGATCTTCCTGATGTTAAAACAGAGGTACCTACCAAAATTGAACAAAAACCGATGCAAAATGAATGCTCGGGGCCCAAATCACGCAGTTCAGGGTCCCGAAAATGGGCTGCAGACACCGAAAGTGGTGTTCGGCCACGAAGTGGGTATCAGAGGCCCCAGTGTCCCTCGGAATGATAAAACAGAGGCACTTGCCAAAAATCGGAGAAATCGGAGATGGTTGGGCGGTCCCGAACCGAGGCACACGGCCTGACAGTCCCGAAAACCGGGAAACGGGCTCCGAAATGGGCAAAATGGCCTATGGCCACGAAAAGTAGCCCACGGCCATTGGGAGATAGTCTACGGGACCACTCCCTCCCCTCAGGAAAGAAAACAGAGAAAACCGAGTCTGGTTCGCAAACCGAGGCAGGGCACGAAAGAGAGTTCGGAAGTCCGGAGGCAGGGCGCACGGCCGCGACTCTGAGGCTTCTGAACGAGCACAGTATGCAACATCACCGAGCGCTCAATCGGTGACGTCTGAGTCTTAAGGTCGGTCAAAAATGGGGTGTCTACATAAGGGAAGAAGGTTTTTGAATTTATGCTAGAGACAATTATCCTACTAGGACATTTGAACGGTTGAGATTCATTTCTGGTTAAAGATAAACGGTAGAGATGATACCCTTCTTTTTCACCCTACCTCAACTTCCTGCCCATCCTGATCTGTCTCACCACACTTTAAAACACACCCACCCACTCTCTACAGAAGAGAGATCTATGCTAATCTCTCTCTCTCTCTCTCTCTCTCTCTCTCTCAACCTTACTTCACACACTCCTCCTCTACTGCCCAGATCGACTTCACTCTTCATTACCTCAATGATGTGAAGCCACACAGAGAGCTCAAGACGACAAGGAAGTCTTGCTCACCACCTCTCCACCGTACTGACGCTTGCACTGTCAGATCTAATGGAAGAACCTCCAATTGCACTATCGTTTTCAGGTCTGTGTCTCTGTGTATTTTTTTTTGAAATTTGTCAAATGATGTTTTATTGTGTGCAGAGGGTTTGAAGAGAACAATGATTATTTGTTTCCATACATTTTATACATTACCAAGATACGAATCACAATCTGCGAGGTTGTTTCTTATTTTGATTATTTGTTTTTTGGGTTTTAATTGTTATTGATTAATTAATAACAGATTTCGTATATAGATGTATAAGCTAAATTTTTTTATTAATAGTTAGTATAGAGTATGTGTGTTCAAATTGTGAGATGGGTTTTTATATTTGGTTAAACATTACTGGTTAGAGTTGAATTTTCTACTTTAAAAATGCAGATTGATGATCTCAAGCATTGCCCATTTGCAGAGGTAAAAAAGTAAAGAAGAATAAGAAGAAGAAGAAAGAGGGGGACTCGAATGTATATATATCAATACATATTTGGGGCAAAATCTCTTAGGGTTCTTTCCTTCATCTCTCTGCTCCTCTTTTATTCTATTTATTATATATATACATACATGTATTTGTTTGTATTGTTTAGAAAACAAAGGATGGTGAGGATGGTGGTAGTGTGAGTGAGTGAGAGAGAGAGAGAGAGAGAGAGAGAGGAGGTGGCGGGTGGTTCTGGTTCGATTCCCTTACAAACCTTCAAATTTCAATTTACAACTCGCAAGGGGTAACATTTCAATTTACTCCTTCAATTTCAACTTACTTTGGTTTCCAAGGTTTGATTTCATCTTATAATTATGCTCTGTTCGTCACTTCAAACATTATTTCATCATTCATTTCCATTCATAAGCTTTTGCTTCCATGGCTATGTATTTATTTATTTTTTTAATTACCAAATAATTATTAAAATTTACAAAAAAAATAAAATAATAATAATAATATTGTGAGTACTCGATAGTTTAAGTTATAATTTTATTAAAAAGTCTTTTGAAGAACTCTATTTCAAAACTTATTTTTTAGATACAACAATTGATTTTTGAAATTATGCTTCAAAATCGTGTGTTTTGAAAACCCAATTTCAAAATAAGTTAATTGAAATTGTGTTTTGAAATACTTATTTGTGTTGAATATCTAAATTGGCTGTCGTCATCAAAAATATCTAAACAGGTATGGTTCAATCACGGCAATGTCCGGGTCTCATTTGTTTCAAATTGGGATAGTTCATGTGTGCGATGACGATAATTAGATACTAATTTGGAAATCATGATGTTTTCGCAATGGCAATTGTCGTTTTTCATTATGCTAGACTTGTTTATTTTGATGATTTATTTAATTATGTTTTAATTTATTTGAAAGAGAAAAATAGAATCCAAAATTTATTTTGATAATTCATTTAATTATATTTTAATTTATTTGAAAAAGAAAAATAGAATCCAAAATTTATTTTTATGATTTATTTAATTATGTTTTAATAGAATCCAAAATTTATTTTGATGATTTATTTAAATTATGTTTTAATTTATTTGAAAGTGAAAAATAGAATCAAAATTTCTTTTGTCCCATTATTTCTCACCTAAACTTTTATCCTAAATGTTGTTTGAATGTATTTAATGTTTGCTTAAATCAGGAGTTCATTTCAACCCAAAAATAATGCCCAAACCAAAGGTTCAAACAGCCCAGCACAGCAGCATGCCAAAAGGTTCAAGTGAAAGATATTCAAATTAGTAATGATGGAGTGGAAGATATTCAAATGAATACAACGGCTATAAGTTTCATTATATATACCAAAGCCTCTGATGTAAACAGGTTACAAAAACTAAAAAATATTCTTTGATCTATAATCATTCACATCTATTCTCTAAAAAAATCTCTGAAAAGTGTTTTTTAATTTTTGTTTACATCCTCTTTCAGAAATTATACATTGAGACGTATAATTTTAAGCCCATCTTTCCTGTGTGAGGTTTACAAAAAAACCAGAGCTTCATTTTTATATCTATCTTTGAGAGATAATTCTTGTAACTTTCTGTAAAAGTAAAAACACATTTTTTTTTAACCTTGTAAGAGTGTAGTACACTCAGTGTTCTTGACTTAGAAAGTCTGTGTAAAATTTGTGGAGAATTGCTCCATTTGTAAAAAGGTTGCTAGCACCCCTGTGAAGCTAGAAGATAGTGAAAAATCTCAAGTGAAGCTTGAGGAATGGACGTAGGCCGAGTTGAAACCGAATCACTGTAAATTTGTTTGCCTCTTTCTCCCTTATCTCTTTATTTTATTTTAAATTGCCATAGCTATATTTCACATTTTTATTGTGCTAAAATCATTAACTGACATAGTTGTTAAGACACTTATTTTAATTATTTTTATTTCATTAATTATATTTATCTATTGTGCTAGTCATAATTTTTATTAGAGTATTATTAATTTTAATTGTAAAAACCTAATTCACCCCCCCCTCTTAGGTTGTTTTTTGGGTAACAATTGGTATCAGAGCCTAAACTCTTGTTTTAGATTTAACCATCTAGGAGTTTCGATCCATGGCAACCTTAGCTGAAGGACAAGCCACAAATAGGCCATCATTGTTTGACGGAAACAACTATAGTCATTGGAAGAATAAGATAACCCTATACCTACAAACCACTGATTATGCCATGTGGATTATTGTTACCAAAGGTCCAAAAATTCCTACCAAATTAGTAGACAATATTAGTGTACCTAAAACTGAAGATGAATGTGATGAGAGAGATCATAAATTATTGCAAGCTAATGCTAAAACCGAACTCACCATTGTTTGTGGGTTAGACTCTAAGGAATATAATAGAATTTCAAGTTGTGATTCGATAAAAGAAATTTGGGACAAACTTGAGATAACGTATGAAGGTACAAACCAAGTGAAGGAATCTCGTATTGATATGCTTGTTCATAGTTATGAATTATTTAAAATGAACTCTGATAAATCTATTTCAAGTATGTTTACTAGATTTACTGAAATTGTAAATTTTTTGAAATCTCTTGGCAAAATTTATACTAACAGTGAGTTGGTGAGAAAAATTCTTAGGTGTTTACCAAAGAATTGGGAAGCAAAGGTCACCGCCATTATAGAAGCCAAAAATCTCTCCACACTTGGATTGGATGAGCTTATAGGTTCCCTTATGACTCATGAGATCACCATGAAAGGACATGAGGATGCTGAAAACAAAAGGAAAAGTGGAATTGCATTCAAAGCCTCATCAAATGAAGAAGAACATGAAAACTCCAGTGAGGATGAAAGCTATGCCATGTTTAGTAAAAATCTCAAAAAGCACTTTAAGAAAAATAATTATGGAGAAAGAAGACCTTTCAAGAAAGAGTACAACAAAGATAACAAGAAAGAACCTATTATTTGCTATGAGTGCAAAAATTCTGGACATATGAAGATGAATTGTTCAAAATTAAAAAATCATGGAAAAGGCTACAAAAGAAACAAGAAGGCCATGGTAGCAACTTGGGGAGAAAGTGAAGATGAAACCTCCAGTGATGAAATTGAAAATGAAGTAGCCAACTTGTGTCTCATTACTCTTGAAAATAAAGACTCTACTCAAGATGAGGTAACTACTCTTTATGAAGAACTTGAAAGTGCATTCCATGAACTACAAGATGAATTTAGAAAAGTTTGTACCAAAAATAATGTGTTGAAGAAATCTGTTGCATCTTTATCTATTAATGTAGAAGACTTAAAGAAAGAAAAAAAAATTTTGAAAAATGATTTTGACACCATCTCTAATGAGAAAACTGCTTTACAAAACAATGTTGATGATTTAACAAAAACACTTGAAAATTTTGTAAAAGGTAGATATAATCTTAACATGCTTCTTGGAAATCAAAGATGTGTTTTCGATAAAGCAGGCATTGGGTATGACCCTATTAAAAAACAAAAGAATCTCAATACAATTTTTGAAAAGGCACCTCTCATGACTCACCCTCATATTACTTGTCATTATTGTAAAAATAAAGGCCATTATATATCTTCTTGTCCATTCAAAAATAATATAAACATGGGAATTAAAAAGATTTGGATTGTTAAGGGATCTAACAAAACTATTAAGAAGGACCCAAGAAACTATGGGTACTAAAAACCAACACTTGATTGCCATCTTGTAGGTTTGCTTTAAGTTCAAAGCAAAGAAGGGAAGTGGTACCTTAATAGTAGATGTTCTAGACACATGACTGGAGATAAATCCTTCTTTACTACACTGTCATCCAAAGATGGAGGCTTTGTTACTTTTAGAGACAACAAGAAAGGAAAAATCAGTGGTATTGGTAGCATCGGTATTTCTCCTAACCCTTCTATTGAAAATGTTTTACTTGTTGATGGACTTAAGCATAATTTACTTAGTATTACTCAATTATGTGATAAAGGTAATCGAGTTATTTTTGATAAATCACATTGCACAATTGAAAGCACAAATGATCGTAAAACTTTATTCGTTGGTAATTGTCACAATAATGTTTATGTTTTTCATCTCAATGATCTCTATGCTAATGATGTTAAATGTCTATATGTTAATAATGAAAATAGTTGATTATGGCATAGAAGACTTGGTCATGCTCATATGTATTTAATTGCTACACTTTTGAGAAAGGATTTGGTCATTGGACTTCCAAAAATTAAATTTGAAAAAGACCATCTTTGTAGTGCTTGTCAACAAGGAAAACAAAGTAAAACATCGTTTAAATCAAAATATCACATTTCCACAACTAGACCTTTACAACTACTGCATATGGATTTATTTGGTCCCTCAAGGACATCTAGTCTAGGTGATAAACATTATTGTCTTGTTATTGTTGATGATTATTCAAGATTTACATGGGTTATGTTTTTATCACACAAATATGAAACCTTTTCTTCTTTCACAAAATTCTGTCGTAGAATTCAAAATGAAAAAGGCTTTCTTATTACTAATATTCGAACCAACCATGGTAGAGAACTTGAAAATGAGAAATTTGAATTGTTTTGTGATGAGCATGGTATTGGACATAATTTTTCAGCACCTAGAACCCCTCAACAAACTCAACAAAATGGTGTAGTAGAAAGGAAGAATAGAACTTTAGAAGAGATAAGTAGAATAATACTTTGCGAAAATAATCTTCCTAAATATTTTTGGGCCGAAGCCGTTCACATCGCATGCTATATTTTAAATCGTGCATTAATTAGACATATTCTCAAAAAGACTCCTTATGAACTTTGGCATGATAGAAAGCCCAACATTAGTCACTTGCATGTTTTTTGTTGTAAATGTTTTGTGCATAATAATGGTAAGGATAACTTAGGTAAATTTGATTCAAAATCTGATAAAATAATTTTTCTTGGCTATTCCTTAACTAGCAAAGCTTATCGTGTTTTTAATAAAAGAACTCTTGTTGTGGAAGAATCTATACATGTGGCATTTGATGAAATTAACATCTTTGCTCAAAAGCAAATTGTTAGTGATAATATAAATTTGGAACCAAATGTGGAAGATTCAAGTATCTACAAAGAAAAGAACCAACCATGTAAGTTGAACAAAGAGATTGAACAACCTATTCTTCCACTTCAAGAAGAATGAGGAAACAATGATGATTTGCCAAGAGAATGGAAGTTTGTTCATAATCACCCTAAGGATTTAATCTTAGGTGACCCTACAAAAGGTATTGAAACTTGCTCTTCACTTAGAAACATTTGAGTAACTTGGCTTTTCTCTCACAGATTGAGCCTAAAAACTTTCAAGAAGTCGAATTTGATAAACATTGGATGATAGCTATGCATGAAGAGCTTAACTAATTTAAGAGAAACAAAGTATGGGAACTTGTGCCAAAACCTAAAGATCATACCATTATCGGTACCAAATGGATCTTTCGAAACAAGCTTGATGAATCTGGCACAATTATAAGAAATAAGGCTAGACTTGTTGCACAAGGATACAATCAAGAAGAAGGTATTGATTTCGATGAAACCTTTGCTCTGGTTGCTAGATTAAAAGCCATTCGCATGTTACTTACATTTGCATGTTTTACAGATTTCAAACTTTATCAAATGGATGTAAAAAGTTCTTTTCTTAATGGTTTTATAAATGAGGAAATTTATGTTAAACAACCTCCAGGTTTTGAAGATCATGCTTTTCCAAATCATGCTTTTAAATTATCAAAATCTTTATATGGTTTGAAACAAGCACCTCGTGCATGGTATGAACGATTAAGTAAATTTTTGATTGAAAATAATTTTTCTAGAGGAACGATTAACACAACACTTTTTGTTAAAACTAAAAATGATGATTTACTTATTGTGCAAATATATGTGGATGACATTATATTTGGTGCTACTAATAAAATCTTGTGTAAGGAATTTGCTAAGTGTATGCAAGGTGAGTTTGAGATGAGCATGATGGGGGAGTTAAATTATTTCCTTGGGTTTCAAATCAAACAATGTAAGGAATGAATTTTATCAACCAAGTTAAGTATACAAAAGAACTACTCAAAAAGTTTGGTATGTATGACTCAAAAATAGCTAGAACACCTATGAGAAAATCCATTAAGCTAGACAAAGATGAAAAAGGTAAGTCCATTGATCAAACAAAATATCGAGGTATGATCGGCTCACTTCTTTATTTAACTACAAGTAGACCCGATATTATGTTTAGTGTTTGTATGTGTGCTAGATATCAATCAAATCCTAAGGAATCACATCTCAGTGTTATTAAAAAAAAAATTAGATATCTTGTTGGCACTCAAAATTTGGGACTGTTTTATCCTAGAGGTGTTGCATTTGATTTAATTAGTTACTCGGATGCCGACTTTGCCGGATGCAAACTTGAAAGAAAAAGCACCAGTGGCACTTGTCACTTTCTTGGTAGCTCATTAGTATCTTGGTTTAGCAAAAAGCAAAATTCTGTTGCTTTATCAACGGCCGAAGCTGAATATATAGCTTCCGGAAGTTGTTGTGCCCAAATACTTTGGATAAAACAACAATTTGAGGACTTTGATTTGCATTATGATCATATCCTTATTAAATGTGATAATACTAGTATCATTAATTTAAGCAAAAATCCGGTTCAACACTCACGAACAAAACATATTGAAAGTCGACATCATTTTTTAAGAGATCATGTTCAAAACGGGATATTGTACTTGAATTTGTAAACACCGACAAGCAATTGGCGGATATTTTCACAAAACCCCTAACTGAGGATCGCTTCAACTTTATTCATGGCGAGCTTGAAATGTCGATTTCTACTTAAAAAGTTTTGTTATGACTGTGAAACTTGAATTTTTGTTTAAATGATATATGTGTATTGCTACATTGATATGGAAACATTTATATCAGTTGAATACTCTCAAGTCCTTCATACATTTATTATCCTTAACAGCTTGCTATTCTCAACTGTGTAATTTTTTTTTTGGGTTCTGCATCTTGAGGTAAAATTAACTTTGCATACATTGATTTTCTTTAACACCATCATGGTATTTTTTTTCATTACCCTTCCAGCAACACCGACGTCCTATTAAGTATAATTTCTGCTGGTATTATTTTATTTTAATTTATTTTTTTTCTTTTTTTTTATTACTATTAAGCTTAATATCTTTTATTTTTTAGTTTTTTTTTATTTTACTAATAGGTTTCATTTACTTTATTATTTTTTTTCTTCTTTTCTTTTCATTATTTTTTATTTTTTTTGTTGTTTTGCCCTAAGGCTTAATTTTTATTTATTATTTTCTGCACTTTAATTTCATCTTCAAGTGATTACATTAAACATAAAAACAAACACAAATCACAATATACATATTTATATAAACCAAAAAAAAAAAAAAATCCCTTAATTTTTCCGGCTATTGGCCGACCTCACTTACTCGCCTCTTCCACCGCTCTCTTCTTCTTTTTATCACCTTAGGAGACCCTTGACATCCCTACCCCCATGCTTTCATCAAGAACGAGAACTCCCTGCCGACTATCAAAAGCCAAGAACGACGTTACTCCAAATTAGGCCATGGAGGTGGTCTTCCGTTTAAGCTCTTTATTTTCGGCCTTCAGTGCGCAAATCTCTGCTTGCGCATCCTTGTACATGCGCTGGAGCAAAGAGAGTTGGGCGTTGACCTGGTGGAGCTCACTCGTTCTGTTCTGCAGTCGATGAGCCAATTTTGTAACTGCAGTCACCGTCTCCATACAGGACATCAATGTGAAATGATTGGCTTCAATATCTGATTACATTGCCATTATTTGCTCAATCGACATCATAGAAAGGAAGGCGCCGGGGCACTTGGCCCAGCAGCGCTTGAGGGGTCATTCAAGTCCGAATAGAGAGTGAGAGGACGAGGCGAGGCCATGCAGTCAACAAGAGAGATGTAATCGAAAGGAGTGTCGTTTTTGGCAGACTTTCTGCTCTACTTAGTCTCTCTGCTCTATCTCTTTCAAGACGACGTAGAAAAGGATGCAAGCGAATGAGGAAGAAGAAGGAGAATCAAGTGATTAAGAAGAAGAAAACGGAAGAGAAGAAGATAAGAGGGAGAGAGAGCCGAGGCAGTTAATTGACCTGTCTCGCTTTTGTCGGTCGGCTGACACAAAAGCGAGGCCGCATATCCGACGCGATTTTCGACGGAAAAGAAAGAGGCGAGCGAATCATATATATATGTATATATATATCTGTTTTGATTATCTGTTTTTGATGCCATTTATCACTATCATTTTCCTCCTCGTCCTCCTGATTCTGAGCCATGATTTCCTTTTGATAATGTTACAGGAGGAGAAAATTATGATGTTATGTATTATGATATTATATATTATGATGTTATGTATTATGACATTATTTTCAAACTAATCTGATGTTACGTATTTATAGTTTGATATCTTAATTTTATATCATGTTGTTGATTAAATCTTGTTTATTACACATGTGCTAACCTATGTATTTAGAAATGAATTCAGGGAGCATGACTTGCGGGGGAGCCTTTCTTACTCCAAATCAAATCAAAACATCATTGTGTGCCATCATCAAAAAGGGGGAGATTGTTAGACTTATTTATTTTAATGATTTATTTAATTATGTTTTAATTTGTTTGAAAGAGAAAAATTGAATCCAAAATTTATTTTGATAATTTATTTAATTATATTTTAATTTATTTGAAAGAGAATTTCAGCCTCTTGTTTTCCTTTTGAACTCATTCTAATTTTCCAAGATCAATGAAGTCCTTCAAAGGTTGATCATCTCCTAAAGCTTCAGCTACATGATCTTCATCTTCTTTAGTCTCCAAATTTTCCTCCATGTCCAATGCATCTTCTTCCTCATCATTGCGAATGAGATCCATTTCTTTTCTGGAAATAGGTTTCAGTTCATCGTGATTTACCTGCATTTGAAAAATAGAAAAAGAAAAGAAGTCAGCAATGAAGAAAACTTTAACCACCAGAGTAAAATTTTACTCTGTTTCAAAGTAAAAGTTTACTCTGATTGTAAGTAAACTTTTACTCTAATTTGAAGTAAACTTTTACTCTGTTCAAGAGTAAGTAAAATTTTACTCTGATTGTAAGTAAAAGTTTACTCTAATTGTAAGTAACTTTTACTCTATTCAAGAGTAAGTAAAATTTTACTCTGATTGTAAGTAAAAGTTTACTCTGATTGTAAGTAAACTTTTACTCTAATTTAAAGTAAACTTTTAGTCTGTTCAAAAGTAAGTAAAATTTTACTCTGATTCTAAGTAAAAGTTTACTCTGATTGTAAGTAAACTTTTACTTTGTTCAAGAGTAAGTAAAATTTTACTCTGTTTCAAAGTAAAAGTTTACTCTGATTGTAAGTAAATTTTTACTCCAATTTTAAGTAAAATTTTACTCTATTCAGGTGTAAGTTTTATTATGTAAGTATAATTTTAAGCAAAATGAACCAGTAAGGCTGAGTTTAGAAAATGATACCTCTTCAGCCTTTAGTGTTTGCAATGACTTCTTCATTAGCTTTTTCCTCAACGTTGATAAGTCCCATCGAAGGAGCCTTGAACACAAATTTTTTCCTTGAGGTTGAATGAGGGTAGTATGCTCGCATAACCAGTACTATAAAATAAAAAATCGAAATTAGTTAATTCTCTAAAGATAGATTGCATAATATTTCAAGTAGTTCAATTTACTTACCAAAAGAAGAAGTACACATCTAGTTACATTTTCGGGACTTCCTAATGAAGAATGGATTGAAGTAGTCAACGTGGATGCAACTGCAGTCGACCATGCATATGAATTCATCATTTCCAAATCTTCTAGAAGGGCGACAAAAGCCCATCCAACTGTTAGACCAGTTGTTGGTAATAGCAAAGTTGCCACAACAAACAAACACATTATTCGGGCAACATCCTCAACATCAACTGTCGTTGTGCCTTCCAATGCATCTCCTAATACCTCTCGCAAACTCTTTACAGATATTCTTGACATATTACGAAACCTTCTCTGCGCAAAAGCTGATTCTTGTTTCTTCCCATATGAGACGTCTACTTTTTTTGTTCCCGATTTTATCCTAAAAATAAAAGTAACGTCACTGTCCCGTATATCACACGTTTTCCCTCCAAGCTTAAATCCCTTTGCATGAAAGTTATAACATTTGATCACATCCATGACATTATCATCAACTTTCTTGAACTTCTTTAACACCATATCTTCTTTCTTCCAAAAAGATTTAAACAATATCCCAAAAGGTGTTCTCTCGAGGATAGTAATATGTCTTTCAGTGAACCTCGTGTCTCGCATTAGGTTTATCAATGAAACAATATTTGACCTATATTATTTCACATAGTTCTCCCTCTCCCGTACTCCATGTACAACATTCAACTTCGAAGGTTTTGTTGTTGTAGGCATTGGATTGCTTTCATTACAGCCTTCATCATCACTAGCATTGGACTGAACTTCTTTACTAATTTTGCCTTTTTTTTTAGGGACTTTCTTCTTTTGTATAGCCGTTGGTGGAACTTCAAAATCATCATCATCATCATCACCACATTTGCTTCTTGTAACAACCATTTTAAAACACTAAAAAGTTTCCCTATATCAACGGTGTAACATTTTACTTTAAACAACAAAGTGACAAAACAAATAAGTACTAAAGAAAATGCACAAGCATTATAATGAGACAGTAAAGTTTTACTTTGTTTGGCAGTAAAACTTTACTGCCAAACAAATTGATACAAATTGATATGCCCATTTATGTAATGAGCAAAGACTAGAGTTAAAGTAAAATTTTACTCTAGTTGGAAGTAAAATTTTACTCTGAAAAATTCATGAAGCAATTGAAAGCATTGAAATTGTAGGACCAAAACACATTCAATGAGACAGTAAAGTTTTACTTCAAACCGAAATCAGAGAAATGACGAAACTACAATCACATTCACATACATAAATAGATATGCACATTTATATACACATTTATATGGACCAAAACACATACAAATTGATATGCACATTTATGTAATTAGCAAAGGCTAGAGTTAAAGTAAAATTTTATTCTAGTTGGAAGTAAAATTTTACTCTAAAAAATTCATGAAGCAATTGAAAGTATTGAAATTGTTGGACCAAAACACATTCAATGAGACAGTAAAGTTTTACTTTGTTTGGCAGTAAAACTTTACTTTTATTGAAAGTAAAATTTTACTCTGATTGGAAGTAAAATTTTACTCTGAACAATATACCCTAAGAAATAAACCAAAAACACATACAAAATTTATAGAACCAAGAATCAACAAAACCTTGTCTCAATTTTGACCATACGCAACACAGTTATGAAATTAACATGTACAATTCACATTCAAACCGAAATCAGAGAAATGACGAAACTACAATCATATTCATATTTATGTAATGAGCAAATGCAAGAGTTAAAGTAAAATTTTACTTTGGTTCGAAGTAAAATTTTACTCTGAAAAATTCATGAAGCAAGTGAAATTGAAAGCATTGAAATTGCAGGATCAAAACACTACATAAATCAAAGCAACGAAATTGAAGCAAAACTGCATCACCATTCTAAAATACCTAAATTAGTTTTCAAAATTTTTAAACCTTAACATTCTCACATGATTTAGTAATTTAAAGTATTTTAAGATAGTGATAAAAATTTTAGAACAGATGATCCTTAGTGTAACCCAAAATCCCAAACTTTACTCACCCTAATGCGACAATGAAAAAAAAAAGAAAAAAAAAATCCTTAAAATACTCGCAAAATTAAAACAAAATGAAAACGTAATCTCATACACCACTCACAAAATGAAAACAAACCCAGAAAAACTTCATAACATCGAAAAACTAGCAAAAAGGGGAAAAAATCACCTGCAAAATGTGTGTCCAAGAGAGAGAGTAAAGCGTAATGCCAAGTTCGATTCGAGCCTAAGCGACGAACCTGTAACGTTCCAGGGGTAGAAAGACAAAGTAGCTCTAGAGAGCGAGAGTAATGAGACTCAGAGAAGGGTTTTCAATCGATGCTAGGGTTTTCGAATGAGGCTAGGGTTTTCGAATGAGGATATTCAGAGGAGGGTTGTCAAACGATGAAATAGAGCGAGGGGAGAAAAATGGTGCGATTGTTTCATATTTCCCCACTTATATGGAAGGACATTTCTGTCACGACCCGCTCCCCGTACCCAAGGGTTAAGCATCGTGATGGCCAGTAACTGAGGTTACCTCCGGCCAATTCATAAACAAATAAATAAACGCAAGCGGAAGAAATATTTAAACAAAAGTACCAAAATAATCATCAGAGCTTCTATTTTTATTACAAAATTTACTGACCAAAAAGGTCGATATTTACATAGAGAAATATCATAAAAATACTGTGTGTGTGTCTATTTCGCAACCCAATTTTCCAAAAAGCTATTTCTGAATTGCACTGTTTCTTGAAAATTGGTAAACAACTATAAGCACATGGCAGAGTGAGAAATATTATACCAAGAATATAAGGGACACGAAATAACCATGGATAGTTGGTTAAGTCAAAACATTTAGAATAAACAAATCATTTGAGTAGTAGAAATCATTTGAGTAGCAGAACTGAAATACAGAAATTACGTAAGTAAATGACCATAACCACGGTACTGAACAGAACAGAACAGAGGTCACAAGAGTGACAGTCAGAACAGAGGTACGGATTCAAGAGGTGGCTCGTACGGATTCTAGAGATGGCTCTCACAATAGTGTAGCACTTAGTTCCGCACAACACTTTGGTCCGCACAGAACAGAGGTACGGATTCAAGAGGTGGCTCGTACGGATTCTAGAGGTGACTCCCACAATAGTGTAGCACTTAGCTCCGCACAGCACTTTGTTCCGCACAGAACAGAGGTCAATGGAACCATGACAAACAGAGGACCACAAAGTGGTCAAACAGAGGCCAATGATTACTTAAGTCTCCCAAGGCATGGGATTCCTGTGGTGGTTCTTACAAAACATAATTGTATATAAGGTCATAGCCAAATATTCTTTAAAATATAAACAAACATATCCATGGGTTTCCTTTTCACAAATAGGGTTCAGATAATAATCCATGTAACTGAAATCTTTATAAAACATGACTTTTATTAATATACTAATAAAACATAATTTGTATAAAATAAATATGGTAAGTCAAAATGTAAGTAAAATACATTTTAGTAACTCAAGGTATAATATAACTTACCTTAACTTTAATACCTTACTCTTCCTTTCTATTATCAAAGACACTTTCACCTTCCACTATTCTTTCATTCCTTCCTTCTCTTTCTTTTCTTTTCTTTCTTTCTCTTTTCTTTTCTTCTTTCTTTTCCTTTTCTCTTTGCCCAGGTGAAACGCCTACTCCCTATTTATAGGGAGAGGTGAGGCCATTCATCAGCCAACGCGTGGCTTACGCGTCCCTTTCCCTCAAATTTAATTCATAATTATATAGATTTATTCTTATCCTTAATAGATATTTAAGATAATTACCTTTTGACCCAATATTTTAATATAATTATATAAGTAAATTAATTTTTAAGTAAATTATATTTTATTATATATCAATAGAAAATTAATTATTTATTTTAGTACCACACCAATTATTATTATTATTTATGTTATCTATATTATTATTATTTATATTTTGACCCCTAAACTTTTACTAATTATATTATTTTACAAAATTACACATAATAATATATAATAAATTATATATTTTCCTAACTGAGATTAAATAATATTAGTATAACTTCTACAGAATAATTAAAAATCTGGGTTGTTACAATTTCAGTCAATTAATAATATTTTTTTAATTGAGGGACTTTTGGGCTCATTGTTTTATTCTGTGAGTTTCACACAAAATAGGCCCAATGAGAGGGGCTTTTCACCAAAAATCCCTTTAAATAGTACATTGTTTGAGAACTACTATTTCTTGTTAGTGCATGCATAAGTTCAAATCAGTCTATAATGAATTTTTTTTTTTATTATCAAAACTATAAAAATTTATTAGGTCATAAATCAACATTTTATATTGCAGAACAGTATTGAAGAGTGTCAAATAGGGATGACCACAGCATTGCCATTCCCCGCCCCCGCCCCTGCTGACAAACTCCAGCCCCGCCCCCGCGGATATCTGACCACATTTCAAATAGTCAAAAAAATTAAGAACTATTTAAATTCTTAGCACACTAAATATTTTTTTTTTATTTTCATATATATAAACAGTGACACTTTTAAGATTATTATTTATTTATATTTAAACAAAATCATAGACTTTTAATATTATTTTCTTATATCTAATCATATTTTATATATATACATATATTATTTATTTATATATTATTAATTATATCGAGTTAGATTTGAATCGAGGGAAGCGATACCTGCTCCCGCTCCGCCTGCGTTGCGGGTGACCAAAACATAATTCACTCCTGCCTCACATAAGTGTTGGGACAGGTAAAATTCGCCTTATTTGGGTTGGTATGGGCGGGATCCCGTAGATCTGATTAAAATGTCCATTCCTAGTGTCAAATAAATACAAATAAAAATTTTCATTGAGTCATTGCAGCCACTACTTGCAAAAACAATCCTTGTGAGGACCACACCAAGATATAATGTTGACAACATTTATCTTAGATGAAGAAAAATACCAATTTAACTACATTGTTGAGAATAATGATCTTAATTGTTTACATATTTTTCTTGCTTTAGGTGTTACATATAATTGTGGATTAAATTCATTGTGTATTGTTTGGTTAGTATGTATTCTTGTATTATAAGATGCTTTTAAGCAAGACAGGTTATGATGGCAAATTGGTTAATCTTTCGACTTCATTAAATTGTTTATTTTTTTAAAATATTATTATTTTATAGTCATTTTGAGCCTTTTACATGACTCCATTTCAAAACACTATGATCATCAAATTTTGGAAAATTTAGAATTAAAAAAAAAAAAAAAATGAGGAAGAATAATAACAAGAAAACAGAATAAGTGGGATTGGTTTTTTTTTTTTGTTTTTTGTTTTTTTTGGATTAACTGATTGAATGGAATTTGGGTTGATTTTATCCAAAATGGCCATCTTCATTTATTAAAAAACCATTCTATGTGGTATGTATCATGGCTCAAGTGGAGCTCATGTATTTTTATTTTTATTTTTTTATTTTATTATCTATGATTTACATATGTAAATTTAAAATTTTAATGAATTAAATGATCAAATATGGAATCCATACTGAAAAAGACATGTGACAAATAAATATATCAACACGTGAAACTTTCTTAAAACTTGTCAATATAAATTTTTATATTTTAATTATATATTATATGATACAATAAATTACATCGATTTGAAATTTGGAGAAAATATAGCTAGTTTCACTATTTTGGCTTGCATTGAATTCATTTTAGATTTTAATTCAAATAAAACTTAGCATTTTTCATTGATAATTCGTTAATTATATGGGTAAAAAAATAATATTTACATATTTTTTAAGGTGAAGTACCAATAAATCGCAAATAATGATCTTATAAATTGTTTAGTCCTTTTTTTTTCTTCTTATAAACCTAAAAGTCCCATTCTGGTGTGAATTACATAAAGGGTCAAGTATAAACGTGCGTGTGCTATGTATTGAGGGACAAATGTGAATTTTCTTATAATGTTGAAATTACTAAGCGTAACAATTTAAAAAAACTCCTTGGCGTATCTTTTTAAAACGTAACACTCCAATATAACATACTAAAAAATTCATTCGTATACTTTTCTCAAACATAATAACGTAATATTCCAAAAAACTCCTTAGTATATTTTTTCCAAACGTAACATTCTAATCAATGTAACATATAAAAACTCCTTAGTTTATTTTTTTCACATGTAACACTCCAATGCAACATATTAAAAAACTCTTTAATGCACTTTTATCAAATGTAACAACAGAACATTTCAAAAAAAAAAAAAACTCATTAGTATACGTTTCCCAAACGTAACACTCAAATCAAACATAACAACATAACATTTCAAAAATAAAAACTCATTAGTATACGTTTCCCAAATATAACACTCCAATCAATGTAACACACAAAAACTCCTCAGTGTACTTTTCTCAAACGTAATACTCCAATGTAACACACTAAAAAACTTATAACGATTCCGGTTTTAACCCGTTACTTATTGTATTTCGGACTCAGGTTGGTATGGTTTTGAATAGTTCTTCATATCTCTTTCTCTTGCCTTCCTCTTTATTTTGGTTATTGGGTTGTAGTTGTGCGTTTGGGACGGGGTTGGTTGCTTATTTTTCCAAACTTTTATTACCCAAATTTTGGTTTCTCCGCTCGAGCGGGCAATCTTGCCCTCAAGCGGGTTTCACAAATTTTGCTCCTCCGCTCGAGTGGCCATTCTTGCGCTCGAATGGGATTTGTTAATTCTCAGCATTTCTTTTGCAGTTCTGAAATATTGGGAAAGTGCATTGGACGCTTGAGCGTCCAGTCCCACGCTCGAGCGAGGACCTTTATTTGCAAAACTTCTAGAAATGTGCATTCCACGCTCGAGCGCCAACTTTCACGCTCGAGCAGAACTTTGTGTCTGACGCTCGAGTGGGGCTTTCCACGCTCGAGCGGACTGCGCGTATAACAGTCCGAGAAGATGATATTTTGAGTCATTTTTTTATATCTCTCTCTCTAAAACTTTCCAAAAAGCTTGTCCTTGAGCCTCTCTCTCTAGAATTAACCTTCTCTCTTAGATTTGATCTAGATCCATTGATCTTTTCACCCTAATGCCTTTGAGAAAAAGGTAGAGCTCGTCAAGATCTACATTTTGATCCCAATAGAAGTGAGTTTCGGCGTTCTTGGAATTTCTCTCTTGTTTGACTCATCTTCTTCCTTTGAGGTAGGGATCTTTTCTACACCTTCATATGATATTTTGCTTAGTTATGTGTATACTTGTGTAACAATGATGTGATTTGAGGGTGTTGTAAGTAAACCTAGGGTTTATGTATATATGGAAAGAGGGATTGTTGTTAAACATGAAATACATGAATGTGGGTTTTGAAAATGAAATGGTATTGGGCCACAATAGTTGGAAATGATATTTGGGTTGATAATAGGGAAAGGGGAAGTTTTGCCCTAAAATGACTATCATGATTATTTTATAGAGATAATTGAAATTGCCATTGAAAATGTGAAATTGAGAGAGTATTGATATGAATGGTGGGATAAGTTATGTATTAACTTATTCTTTGGAAATTTGAATAAATTATCTGTCATGAGATTGAACATCTATTTAGAAATAACTATATTAGGCTATCGGTGGAGGATAGCTATGATTGTTGTAGAAATTGCATGAGGATTAGATGAATTGAAACTAATCTCTTGTTGTTTGACATTGGATATGACTATGCTTATATACATTGTACATGTATGATTATATAGGAGTGGAAAGGGAATGTGCTCCATTGTTGATGTTGTGTTTAAATAGATTGTATATGTATGAATGATTGTTTGGGAGGAAAAAGGGATTGGACTCCATTATAATTAAGTTAACCGGAGTGTCCTCAGTGAAAGTCCTGAAATTATACATGGGTGCCTAGCCCGCGGACTAAATATTCATAAAATGGCAATTGTAGTGCTTGTATAGCCTACGTTTACATGGGTCCCGTTTGACGGCAACCCGCAGACGAAATTTCCGTTAAAGAAAAGTTTGAAGTGTTCATGCATTGTTGATGTAATGGTAGAACTAATGACTTGAAGTCTCATTTGGATTGTTAAAGAGATAATGAAACTGGTTCATGTAATGAAATAAATGGAAATTGGTACCTTATGATTATATAAACTGTGGATGTCTCTGTCACTGACGTTGTGTATGCATAGTGTACTTATACCTTTATTAAGTTTTATATATTGTGCTAGATAATTTCTACTAGGCTGTGGCTCACCCTATTTGGGAATAATATTTTCAGGTGTTGGTGACTTACTTCTACCAAGGCAATATTGGGGCAAGAGCTTCTTTAATTTGTATTATATATTTTTGTAAAGCCTAGGGCTAAATGTGTATCAGTTAGTCTCCTTTTGTGTAACCAAGTCAAGGCTTGAAAAGATGTAAGCCAATAGGGCATTTAATTACGTTAAACTCTTTTATATCGTTAACTTCATGTAATGAAAGGACTATTTACTCTGATTCATGCTGTTTTTAATATATGTTTGGGTTGTATTTATTGTATTATTTTGGGGGCGTTACAACTTGGTATCAGAGCGTACCGGGTTTGAATACTTTGATACATGGGAAGTGGTTAGTACCACAATGGGTTTGTTTCGCTTGTTAGAGACTTTAGTATAGACAGTATGTGCTTATATGACAACATGTTTATGTAATTATTTGGGTAAGGAATTGAATTTCTTAGATGTTGATTAGGTCCACAGGTTTCTAGGAGTCCTGTTAGAAAGGTACTTGATCACTATTGTTTCTAATTAGAACTCTAGCAACGCCACGGAGCAGTCATTATCAAGAGATGAAATTTGTATGTGTTTACGTGATCATGTGCTTATGTGGAGTGAATTACTGTTGTCAAATGTATTAAGACGCGAGTGAGTTAGTTTCGACACATTGTAAATGTGCTAATTATCCTTGTTACCTTTATTATGATGTCAAGACGTCGTCGTGAAGGTAGGCGTGGTAGGCCTATGAGGCACAAGATACCTATACTGGATGAAATTTCGGCACAAGAGGAAGGAGTAGGTCAGGCAAATGTGGCCGAGCCAGTAGGTCAGCAGGCCATGAACGCCTTAGCCCGCGAGATGGCCGAAGCATTGAGGAAATCGATGGACATTCTCAGAGCTGATAATCAAGTCTAGACCCAGGTAACTGAGGCAGAGCCTTCTTTTCTTAAAATGAAGTTTTTCTGGTCGAACTCGGATGAGTTTTGGGGTGACCCAAAAGAGCCACTGAAGGCAGATGAGTGGCTAGAGTAGATGGTAAAGACTTTTGAGATGCTTGGCATCGAAGATGGAGGCTTGAGAGTGACCTTGGCATCCTTCCAGTTGAAGGTAGACACAGGTCAGTGGTGGAAATATGCGCGGGAACGCATTGAAGGGACTTGGGAGGCCTTCGTCGACGCCTTCCAAGATAAGTTTTTGCCTCCCACTGTTAGGGAGAAGTTGGGGGATCAGTTTTCCCAGCTCAAGCAGTTGAACACACTTGTGTTAGAGTTTGAAGCCACATTCACTAGCTTGTCTAGGTTTGCACCTGAGCTTGTGGCGACTGAAGAGCGTCGTTGTTTAGAATTTGAGAAGAAGTTGAGGACCGAGCTCATGTTTAGAGTGGTCGGATCCATAAGTAGGGATTATGGACGTCTTGTAGAGGCGGCGGCCTATCTCGAGATGATCATGCAAGCTGAGGAAGAGAGGATGAAGGGCTCTAGGAGGAGTCAAGATAGTTAAGGGGACGGTAAGAGGCAGAGGGGTTCTAACCCTCAGCAGTCCTAGAGGGTTCAATCGAGGTCTACCTTTCCAGTGCTTAGCTCGGGTTCTAGGATAAAACAAAGGTCAGGGAGATGTGACTTGCTTTAAATATGGCCAGTTAGGCCACAAGTCTCCAGCTTGCCCATAGAGAGGAGGAGGGCAGCGAGCAGCTTCATCTTCGGCTTGTCCTCAAGGCCAGAGTCAAGGTAGAGGGCAGCTGCCCACTTGTTACTAGTGTGGTCAGGCAGGGCACCTGAAGAGGTCTTGTCCACAGTTAGGTGGCGCATTTGGTGCATCTGGTTCGAGACAGACACAGAGTCACTAGCCAGCACAGGCCTCGAGGGCCAATCAGGGAGTTTCTTCGGGTCAGTCAGTGCAACAGGCTTATGCTCCGAGGGGTGAACAGGTAGATTAGAGGCCAACAGAGCGTGTGTACGTAGTTACAGCGCCAAATCTTGTTCCTGCTCCTTCAGTAGTAAGAGGTACCTTCTTGTTTTGTAATTCAGTTGCTAATGTGTTGATTGATACGGGTGCATCTCATTCTTTTATTTCGTCTGCATTTGCTTTAGTTTTGGGGCTGGAGTTAACACAGCTAGCATCTCCTATTTGTGTAGAGCCGCCTATTGGTGGTGAGGTTATCTTGAAACAGGGGTGTCGGGGCTATGACATAGAGGTTGCTGGTCACCAACTCCCATTTGCATTTGTATTGCTTGATATGTCTAGTTTTGATGTCATCTTGGGTATGGACTAGTTATCGTCATACCGGGCTGTTATAGATTGCTATCGTCAGAGGGTTACTGTATGTACCTCAAGCGGTGACTGCTTTTATTTCTTGGGAGACCGGGTGGATGGAATTTTATCACTGGTATATGATTCGCGTGGGCGGAGTGAACTCAATTGTCTCCTTGCTAGCTTCTTGAGTAGTGAGTGTGATGAAGTCCGGGTTGAGTTGCCAAGGGTGGTTTGTGAATACCCCGATGTCTTTCCCGAGGATCTTACTAGTTTACCACCTCACCGAGAGATTAAGTTCTCCATTGACTTAGTGCTTGGCACGATATCGATTTCTATGGCACCATATCGGTTTGCACCTGCTGCGTTGAGTGAGTTGAAGGTTTAACTCCAGGAACTGTTAGATAAGGGTTTCATCCACCCTAGTACTTCACCTTAGGGAGTGCCGGCCCTCTTTGCTAAAAAGAAAGATAGAGCCTTCTGACTTTGTATCAATTACCGAAAGTTGAACTGGGTTACCGTTAAAAACAAATACCCATTGCCTCATATAGATGACCTATTCGACCAGTTGAAGGGGTCATGTTGTTTCTCTAAGATAGACCTGAGATCGAGTTACCATCAGTTGAGGGTAAGGGAGGAGGATATCCCGAAGACGGCATTCCGTACGCGGTATGGCCATTATGAATTTCTAGTGATGCCTTTTGGGCTAACCAATGCTCTAGCTGTATTTATGGACTTAATGAACCGAATCTTTCATGAGTTCTTAGATCGATTTGTGGTCGTCTTTGTAGACGACACTCTGATTTACTCACCCTCTGAGGAGGAACACAAGGAACACTTGTGAGTGGTGCTTGAGTTGCTTAGAGCCCATAAACTGTATGCTAAGTTTGGAAAGTGTGAGTTTTGGCTTAAAGAGGTTAAGTTCTTAGGCCATGTGGTATCCGGAGAAAGGGTGACTGTAGATTCATCCAAGATAGAGGCAGTGCAAGATTGGGCACAGCCTAAGAATGCGTTCGAGATTCATAGTTTTCTGGGGTTGGCCGGGTATTATCGTCAGTTTGTGAAGGATTTCTCCAAACTAGCCTCACTTTTGACTACACTGACGAAGAAGGGAGTTAAGTTTGTGTGGAAAGAGACTTGTGAAAAGTCATTCCAAGAGCTTAAGCTTAGACTCACTGCCATTCCAGTTTTGATTATCCCGGAAAGGGGTTTAGGCTATTCTGTTTATTGTGATGCCTCGCGAGAAAGTTTGAGTTGCGTTTTGATGCAAGAGGAGAAGGTAGTAGCCTATGGCTCGCGGCAGTTAAAAACATATGAGAGGAACTACCCTACTCATAATCTAGAGTTAATAGCGGTGATTTTTGCCTTGAAGATTTGAAGGCATTATTTGTATGGTGAGAAATTTGAAGCGTTTTCCGATCACAAGAGTCTGAAGTACTTGTTTACTCAGAAAGAATTGAATTTAAGGCAGAGGAGATGGATCGAGTTCATAGAGGACTATGACTTCGAGTTGCATTATCATCCCGGGAAGGCCAATGTAGTGGCCGATGCTTTGAGTAGGAAGTCTATTAGTAGTGTGCCCTGTATTGCCATCCGGGAATGGGAGATGTTGGGTACTCTTGGGGACTTTGACTTGCACCTCGGCAAGTCTATTAAATCTGCGGCCTTGTTTTCTGTGGTTGCACAACCTACACTTGTGAATCGAGTGTTAGAAGCGCAGAGGGGTGACCATAAGGTAGTAACCCTCCGGGAGAAGATTTCCAGTTCGAAAGTAGAACAGTGCTTGAGTGCATGTCCTAACTCGAGCGTTAGGTACCGAGACCATTTGTTTGTACCGGAGTCTTGTCGAGAGGAAGTGCTCCGAAAGTTTCATCATTCACGCCTTGCGATGCATCCGGGAGGCACAAAGATGTATCATGATCTGAGTCGCCAGTTTTGGTGGAAAGGTATGAAGAAGGACGTAGCCATGTTTGTATCGAAGTGCCTTACTTGTCAGCAAGTGAAGGTCGAACATTAGAGGCCAGCGGGTTTGTTGCAACCCTTGCCTATAGCCAAGTGGAAATAGGAGCATGTCACAATGGATTTTGTTGTGGGCCTTTCAAGGACTCAACGAGGTAGTGATGCCATTTGGGTGGTAGTTGACCGGTTAACCAAGTCGGTACACTTTGTAGCTATGCGTATAAGTGATTCAGTAGACTATCTTGCCGATCTTTATATTAGGGACATAGTGAGATTACACAGAGTCCCTGTAACAATAGTTTCGGATAGGGATCCGCGTTTTACAGCTCGATTGTGGCAGAGTTTGCAGAATGCCTTGGGCACTAGATTGACCTTTAGTACTGCGTATCATCCTCAGACTGACGGGCAATCCGAGCGTACCATTCAAATCCTTGAGGATATGCTTCGAGGTTGTGTACTTGATTTTAAGGGGTCGTGGGAGAGGCACCTGCCCTTAGTGGAGTTTACCTATAACAACAGCTTTCAATCGAGTATTGGTATGGCACCGTTTGAGGCCTTGTATGGCCGACCATGTAGATCCCCTGTGTGTTGGGCCGAGGTGGGTGATGCAACTTTATTGGGCCCAGACTTGGTGCGAAAAACGACGGAGAAAGTGGCACTTATCCGTAAGAGGTTAGCTACGGCTCAGAGTTGTCAGAAAAGTTATGCCGACTGTAGGAGGAGACCCTTGTCTTTTGAGGTGGGAGACCATGTGTTTTTGAAAATATCACCTAGGCGGGGTTTGATGAGATTCGGAAAGAGTGAGAAGTTGTCCCCTTGGTTCATTGGGCCTTTTGAGATCCTTGAGCGGGTCGGAGTGGTTGCTTATCAATTGGCGTTGCCGCCACAACTTTCCCGAGTGCATGACGTGTTTCATATCAGTATGCTTCGGAAGTATGAGCCGGATCCATCGCATGTATTGGATTGGACCGACTTGGAGGTAGATGAAGATACCTCGTATGAGGAGAGACTGGTGAGAGTCTTGGATAGGCGGGACCAAGTCTTGCAAGGCAGGACAATTCCTTTAGTAAAAGTATTGTGGAAACATCATGGAGTCGAGGAAACGACTTGGGAACGAGAATTGGAAGTCCGAGGGAAGTATCCGAACTTGTTTGTTGGTGCCTGAACATGTATTAAGGTTTTGATTGTGTTAATGAGAAATATAAACATTGTATGTGTTTTAACTTATGAAAAACATTGTATATGTTATGGGTATTTTGGAAACATGTATTCAACATAAGTATTGTCGATGCTTTGAGAATTATGGAATGTTATGGGTGTTGTATCACTTTCGGAAAGCATTGCATATGCCATGTAAAATTTTGAGAACTTGGACCCTAGTTTAAACATTGTATATGTTTTGGGAAATTGTAAATTTCATTTTATATGGGACTTGTGTATCGAGTCAATGAGGATGGATGACCGGAGAATGGGTCATGGTATTGAATTTGTGAGAATAACGTTATTGTGAATGGTTTAATATTGATGTTAAACTTGATTTATAATTTCGGGGACGAAATTCTTTAAGGGGGGAGGTTATAGCGATTCCGATTTTAACCCGTTACTTATTGTATTTCGGACTTGGGTTGGTATGGTTTTGAATTGTTATTCATATCTCTTTCCCTTGTCTTCCTCTTTATTTTGGTTATTGGTTTGTAATTGTGCGTTTGGGACAGGTTAGTTGCTTATTTTTATAAACTTTTATTGCCTAGATTTTGGCTTCTCCGCTTAAGTGAATTTCACAAGTTTTGCTCCTCTGCTCGAGCTGTCATTCTTGCGCTCGAGCGAGATTTGTCAATTCTCAGCATTTCTTTTGCAGTTCTGAAATATTGGGAAAGTGCATTGGACGCTCGAGCATCCAGTCCCACGCTCAAGCGGGGACCTTCGTCTGCAAAACTTCTGGAAATGTGCATTCCACGCTCGAGCGCCAACTTTCACGCTCGAGCAGAACTTTGTGTCTGACGCTCGAGTGGGGCTTTCCACGCTCGAGTAGACTGCGCATATAACAGTCCGAGAAGATGATATTTTGAGTCATTTTTTTTATATCTCTCTCTCTAAAACTTCCCAAAAAGCTTGTCCTTGAGCCTATCTCTCTAGAATTAACCTTCTCTCTTAGATTTCATCTAGATCCATTGATCTTTTCACCCTAGTGCCTTTGAGAAAAAGGTAGAGCTTGTCAAGATCTACATTTTGATCCGAATAGAAGTGAGTTTTGGCGTTCTTGGAATTTCTCTCTTGTTTGACTCATCTTCTTCCTTTGAGGTAGGGATCTTTTCTACACCTTTATATAATATTTAGATTAGTTATGTGTATTCTTGTGTAACAATGATGTGATTTGAGGATGTTGTAAATAAACCTAGGGTTTGGGTATATATGGAAAGAGGGATTGTTGTTAAACATGAAATACATGAATATGGGTTTTGAAAATGAAATGGTGTTGGGTCATAATGGTTGAAAATGATATTTGGGTTGATAATAGGAAAAGGGGAAGTTTTGCCTAAAATGACTATCATGATTATTTTATAGAGATAATTGAAATTGCCATTGAAAATGTGAAATTGAGAGAGTATTGATATGAATTGTGGGATAAGTTATGTGTTAACTCATTCTTTGGAAATTTGAATAAATTATCTGTCATGAGATTGAACATCTATTTAGAAATAACTATATTAGGCTATCGGTGGAAGATAGTTATAATTGTTGTAGAAATTGCATAAGGATTAGGTGAATTGAAACTAGTCTCTTGTTGTTTAACATTGGATATGACTATGCTGATATACATTGTACATGTATGATTATGTAGGAGTGGAAAGGGGATGTGCTCCATTGTTGATGTTGTGTTTAAATACATTACATATGTATGAATGATTGCTTGAGAGGAGAAAGGGGTTGGACTCCATTATAATTAAGTTGGCCGCAGTGTCTTGGGTGAAAGTCTTGAAATTATACATGGGTGCCTAAACCGCGAATGAAATATCCGTAAAATGGCAATTGTAGTGCTTGTATGGCCTACGTTTACATGGGTCCCGTTTGACGGCAGCCCGCGGATGAAATTTCCGTTAAAGAAAAGTTTGAAGTGTTCATGCATTGTTGATGTGATGGTAGAACTAATGACTTGAAGTCTCATTTGGATTGTTAAAAAGATAATAAAACTGGTTCATGTAATGAAATGAATGGAAATTGGTACCTTATGATTATATAAACTGTGGATGTCTTTGTCACTGACGTTGTGTATGCATAGTGTACTTATACCTTTGCTAAGTTTCATATATTGTGCTAGATGATTTCTACTGGGCTGTGACTCACCCTATTTGGGAATAATATTTTCAGATGTTGGTGACTTACCTCCACCAAGGCAATAGCTTGGAGAGATATTTTGGGGGCAAGAGCTTCTTTAATTTGTATTGTATATTTTTGTACAACCTAGGGCTAAATGTGTATGAGTTAGTCTCCTTTTGTGTAACCAAGTCAAGGCTTGGAAAAATTTAAGCCAATAGGGCATTTAAGTACGTTAAACTCTTTTGTATCATTAACTTCATGTAATGAAAGGACTATTTACTCTGATTCGTGATATTTTTAATATATGTTTGGGTTGTATTTATTGTATTATTTTGGGGGCATTACAAAACTCTTTAATGTACTTTTCTCAAATGTAACAACGTAACATTCCAAACAAAAAAAAAAAACTTTTTAATGTATTTTTTCCAAACGTAACACTCTAATCAATGTAACAAACAAAAAAAAAATTAATGTACTTTTTTCAAACATAATACTCTAATGTAACACTCCAATGTAACAACAAAAATGTAGATTTCCATCCACCACGCCCAACATTTCAATCACAAACCCCCCCAAAAGAATCTTCCACGCCTTACTTTTTCATTCTCATCCCAGAAATGAATAAAAAATTAAAAAAACATGAATCACAAAAGGGCATCCACTTAAACTCAAATAGTACCAAATCAAATAAATACAATTTTTAAAAATAAAAAAGACTAATTATTTCATAAAAAAAACTCTGAAGACTAAATAGATCAATATTCCTCTATATGGGATTCATAGGTAAATTTTCCTATTTTTTATTTGAAATGTATATTTTCTCTTATTTATTCTCGTATCTTTATATCATCTGCATTAATTCTGACCTCTAACCTATATGCCAAATCCTATATGGCACATTAACAATAAAATTTGTCTCTAAATTTTTGCTCCACCCCATATGTTAGCAACGGTTGAGAGCATGTCAAATTTGACATGTCCTCATTTCAAATTTGACATGCTCCTCATTTCAAAAATAATTATAATATTTCAATTTATTTTTCAATAATAAAATAATAAAATCTAGCATATAAGTTGGAAAGTTTCTAGAGATGTCAAATTGGCATATGTCAATTTGTCACCCAAACATTATGTAATTTCCAACATGACTCTCTCTAAAACGAGAGCTTTTTTCTCTACCCCTTTCCTTAGAGTTTCTGCAAACGACGTTGCTTGGAGAGAGGGAGGGGCTCTAGTCTCCAGCTGTCTCTCTCATCTTCCCCCCTCTTGTTTCCTTTTTAATAAATCTTTGGACATCTCTATTCCTAGCCTCTCCCTCTTTATGAGGAGTTCTCTTCTCCCATAGTGGAAGTTTTCTGGATTGTTTCTCCCCCATCTCACCAATGTCGAATTTTCCATGTTCCTCCTCCTCCGTTGCTAGCCATAGTCATCACCACTATCTCACCGCCAGATCTACTTTGGATCTGGCGACCTCCGCAGATCTGGTTGTTTTTTCAAGTATGAGGTTGTGTTTTTCAGTTTTTTTTTTTTTTTTTTTTGGTTTAGGAGTGTTCTATGGAGTCCATCGGTGCTTTGTTATGGCTTACCCACTCTGTGATTGTAACCTATAATCTATCTCAGACATCTCTGTGGCCGATTGTGGATAAATTATAAATACACCCCCTGAGGTTTGCTTAAAGTACAGGTTGCACCCCGTGATTTGAAAAATTATAAATACCCCATTGTTAGAATTTTTTATCTAACAGAATTAACTAAAAAATGAAATTCGTAATTTCTCTCTCATACAATAATAAAATTACCTAAATTATTAATTGAAACATATTTCTAATATCATTAAAAATTGTTAATTGACTTGATGATGTATTAATAAAAGGGACAATTTGTTATAAAATTAAAAATTTCAGGGGCTGGAATGTAATTTCCAGAACCATAGGAGGCGATTCGTATTTCAATCAAACTTCAGGAGTTGTATTTGTAATTTATCCATTTAACTTCTGCTTTACAGTACGAGTACAAACACAAGTTGTGCGTTTGGATTTTTCATGGATTTTACTCCTATGTGCTTTTGATTTGATTTTTCTTTACTTAGTATAAATTTATCTGTTGGATGGATTCCAGTCTATAAGTGTCTTTTGGCTTCAATAATGAAAATTTCCTTTTGATTAAAAAAAAAAAAAAAAAATTGTCAGCCAAGCCTTCAATTTTATTTGACATACCATATGCTACATGGCACACTAACAATCAAATTTGATTGCTCTACCCCGTATGACAAAACATGACATGAATTTGACAAAGGGTGAGAAGTCACTCCTTTTAATTTTTCTTTTAAAAAATTAAAACGGTAGCAGTAACACAATTTCAAAAAAAGTGATGATCAGCAACACTTCACACAACACAACCGCAACAAAAGTTTAGCACAAACAAAAAAAAAAAAAAGCGGTAACAAAAAAATTACACCACGGTTAAAAAAAAAAGTATCAATTTTTTTTATTTTTTATTTTATCATCTATAAATTCGGAGTTGTGTAATTTTTTTTTAATCATCATTCATGTTTAAATTTTTTTTTATAATTATAGCAATTTTTCAGAAATAAAATCATATTTAAATGGGATTAAACATCTTTCAAAAAGAAATTTATTTTAATTAGTGTGAAGAGTTATAAAAATAATTATAACACTTTTTTTAGAAATAAAATAATATTTTAATTGATTTTCAATAATAAAATAATAAAATTTGACATATAAATTGAAGAGCTTCAAGAGATATCAAATTAGCCTATGCCAATTTGTCACCCAAATTTTTAATTTTATTTGACATATCAAAATTTAGCATATAAACCTATGTTAGTTTGTCATTCAAATTTTAAATTTTATTTGACATATCAAAATTAGCATATAAGTTAGAGATGCTCTAATCTAACTAAAAGGATAGTTTATATGATTATCTCAAAATTATAAATACAATTTATCCTATACGATATGATATGCATAAGGGGTCAATCCAAAAAATAAAATAAAATAAATATATTTTTTTTGTTTTTAGTTACACGTTTGTGCTACCTCATTTTATGTTAGAAAATAATGAATTTTCGATAACTTTAATTTGAAATTAAAATAGGACTTAATTGTTGGTTGAGGTGAGTCTAAGTGGCTTTGTATTCTCTTAAGTGAGTAAGTTGTAATACAAAAATAATGAGCTGAAACCATTGAGTTGTGAATAAGAATTATCCTATAAAGTAGGCATCAATAAAGTTTGGCTTAAATTTTGGCTTAAATTTGGATTTAGTCTTGGTTTGGATTGGGCCTAGACTTGTACTTGTGCATGTGGTGGGTTTGGGAGATTCTATTTACACCCAAAAAATCATTACTTACTTCCAATTTCTAAGTACACCTGTTTAATTATTTAAAATTTTTATTTTACTCTCATTACACCCTATTATTTTTTCCAAATTACCTACAAGGTAAACCCAAATAATAAATAATAAACAAATTAAAAAAAACCAAATTATTTCAAAAACTTTTTAATATAAAAAATAATTCTCAAATACAAAAATAAAAATAAAAATAAAAAAATAAATCAAACTTATAAGCACATAAATATTATAAATACAGAAAAAATCAAACTTTTACATAAGCACTATAAAACTTTTCAATACAGAAAAAAAAAATTACATTATAAATTATCCACAAGAATACTCGTGGAAAAGTAAAAACCAAACTTATAAGCACATAAGTATCAGGCACTAATAAGAAATAGTAGTTCTCAAACAATGTACTATTTAAATGACAAAATAAGAACAACTACAATAATATGTTATTGTTAATCTAACTACTAGGTCTTTTATTTTTTTGTCAAAAAAACGATATAAAAAATAATTGATAGTGCTCTACAAAAATTATGAAACCCCTTTATATGAATTACTTACCTCCTTTTTGATGGGTTGTTTCAAAAAACTATTTTGATTATTACTTTCATCCATTATTTTATTTTGTTCAAACTTTCTTCTAGAGTTTAAGGTTTTAAAATAATAAAAAACAATAATAATGATGATGATGGTGAGTTTTGGTAGGGTAAATTGGAGTTTTGGAGGAAAGATGAAGAAGAAGAAGAAGAAGAAGAAAAGAAAAAGAAATAATTTTGATCTCTTAGAAAATAAGATACAGAGATTTAAATAGAAATAACTTATTAGGGTGTACCATATGGGAAAAAAAAATTATTTTAGGATTTAATATGTATTGTCCTTATTAGTAAATTTATGGGATTTTTATTGATAAATCTCATTTAGAAGTGTTTTAACCCAAGAAGTCCATGAAGGAATTTTTTAACCCATTTAGTCCCATGTATGTATAGTTTTATTCCATAAAGTCATTTTTCTTGATTTACACTATTTTCTTGGACACTTATGCCCTTATATTTAATTTTGATACCCTTATAAATATTTTTTGAACAGTTAACAATTTTATGATGTGAACATTCATATTTTAAAATTCACATTGGTAGGAATGTAAAATTGGCCCGTGGGCGGCCCGAAACCCGCTCGCGAGCCGGGGCGGGCTCGGTCCGTTGACAATGTGAATATTCACATTGACATGTTAACATTCACATTAATATGAGTGTAAAATTGGCCCGCGTCCCGTGGCGGCGCGAAACTCGCCCGCGGCCCATAGGCGGCCCGGGACGGGCCTGGTCCGGCCCGTTGACAATATTCACATTGACATGTTAACATTCACATTGATAAGAGTATAAAATTGGCCCGCGGCCCGAGGCGGGCCCGGCCCGGCCCGTTGACAATGTGAATATTCACATTGACATGTTAACATTCACATTGATAGGAGTGTAAAATTAGCCCGCGCCTCGTGGCTGCCCGAAACTCGCCCGTGGGCAGCCCGGTGCGGGCCCGGCCCGGCCTGTTGACAATGTGAATATTCACATTGACATCTTAACATTCACATTAATAAGAGTATAAAATTGGCCAACGGCCTAGGGTGGGCCCGACCCGGCCCGCTGACAATGTGAATATTCATATTGACATGTTAACATTCACATTAATAAGAGTGTAAAATTGGTCCGCAGTCCGACCGCAGCCCGAGGTGAGCCTGGCCCGACCCGTGACAATGTGAATATTCACATTGACATGTAACATTGATAGGAGTGTAAAATTTGTCCGCTGCCTGAAGCTTGCCCGCGGCCTGGGGTAGGCCCGGCCTGGCCCGGCCCGTTGACAATGTGAATATTCACATTGACATGTTAACATGCACATTGATAGGAATGTAGAATTGGTCCGCGACCCGTGGGCTGCCCGAAGCCCGCCCACGGCCCAGGGCAAGCTCGTTTGGGTCCAGGCCCGAGCATGTCTGAGACCCTAGGCTAGGGCCTAGGCCATCACTTTGAAACCCGGCCCGGCCCATCAGCCCGCTTAAGACCCATTCAAGGCTCAGTCCGAGGCCCAGCGCGCCCGAGGCGCAATGTCTTTTTTTGTGGAAAATAATAAAATTTTGGTAGAAAAAATTAAAAAGGATTAAAAAAAATGGCCAGGCCCGACCTCAGCTCGAGGCTAGGCTCAGGCCCACCAGCCCGACCTGAGGCTCGATCCATCGGCCCGTCCAAAGCCCGAGTACCCTTGTGCCAGGGCCTAATTTTTTGGCCTGTGGGCCGGCCCGGCCCGAATTTTTTCGGACACCCACGAGGCTCGATATGGGCCGGCCTGAGTCTCTACGCATTGATGATATGAACATTCACATTGACGATGTGAACATTCACAGTATGGGTATTTTGGTAATTATGTCTCCCATAGGACTTATTGAAACATAAGAAAATAATGTAGACTAAATAGAATATAAGTAGATAAAAATGGTATTTTGGTCTTCTTACCTCAAATAGGATTTAATGGAATAGTCAAAAAGAACGTAGGCTGCCCGAAGCCCGTCTGCGGCCCGGGAAAGGCTCGTTTGGGTTCGGGCTTGAGCCTAGTCCGAGACCCTAGGCTAGGGCCTGGGCCATCACTTTGAAGCCCGGCCCGGCCCATCGGCCCGGTTAAAGCCCATTTAAGGCTCGATCCGAGGCCTAGTGTCTTTTTTTGTGGAAAATAATAAAATTTTGGTAGAAAAAATTAAAAAGAATTAAAAAAAAATGGCCAGGCCCACCCAAGCCCGACCCAAGCCTGAGGCTAGACCCAGGCCCATCGGCCCGACCCGAGACTCGACCCACCGGCTCGGGCCCAGACCCAAACGAGCTTGCCCAGGGCCGTGGGCGGGCTTCGGGCAGCCCACGGGCCGCGGGCCAATTCTACATTCCTATCAATGTGCATGTTAACATGTCAATGTGAATATTCACATTATCATCGGCCCGGGTCAGGCCTACCCTGGGCCGCGGGCAAGCTTCGAGCAGTGGGCAAATTTTACACTCCTATCAATGTTAATATTAACATGTCAATATGAATATTCACAATGTCACGGGTTAGGCCAAGCCTGCCTCGGGCTGCGGTCGGGCTTCAGGCCGCCCACTGGCTGCGGGCCAATTTTACACTCTTATCAATGTGAATATTCACATTGTCAACGGGCCGGGTCAGGCCCGCCCTGGGCCGCTGGCCAATTTTATAATCTTATCAATGTGAATGTTAACATGTCAATGTGAATATTCACATTGTCAACAGGTCAGGCCGAGCCGGGCCCACCCCGGGCCGCCCACGGGCTGTGGGCGGGTTTCGGGTAGTCACGGGGCGCGGGCTAATTTTACACTCCTATCAATGTGAATGTTAACATGTCAATATGAATATTCACATTGTTAATGGGCCCAGCCGGGCCCACCCCGGGCCGCGGGCGGGCTTTTGGCCGCCCATGGGCCGCAGGCCAATTTTATACTCTTATCAATGTGAATGTTAACATGTCAATGTGAATATTCACATTGTCAACGGGCCGGACCGAGCCCGCCCCGGACCGCCCATGGGCCGCGGGCGGGTTTCGCGCCACCACGGGACGCGAGTCAATTTTACACTCCTATTAATGTGAATGTTAACATGTCAATATGAATATTCACATTGTCAACGGGTTGGGCCCGCCCCGGCCCGGCTCGAATTTTTCCCGGCAACCACGAGGATCGACATGGGCCGAGCCCCTACACATTGACGATATGAACATTCACATTGACGGTGTGAACATTCACATTAGGGGTATTTTGGTAATTATGTCACCCATAGGACTTATTGAAACATAAAAAAATAATGTGAATTAAATGGAACATAAGTAGATGAAAAGGGTATTTTGGTCTTTTTATCTCAAATAGGACCTAATGGAATAGTCAAAAAGAATATGAGTTGGATGGAATAAAACTCTTAGAAAGTGGATTTATCAAAAAAACTCCCTAAATTTATATTAGGACATAATATAAATTAAAATTTATGAATTTAAATTGGGCGTACTGGGACATATTTTGGGTTCAAATGGAATTCCCCGTTGGGTTTGGTCTTAGACTTGGATTTGGACTTGGACCTAGTATTGAGTTTTGGGCTGAGCTGTAATGGGCTTAGTTTTGTATGTGTTTTAGATTGGGCTTGGATTGGGTTGTGATCCAACACCCATATCCATTTTGCAACCCATCTAGTTTAATTCTCAAAACTTATACATTATACATTATGATTTATAAAATGGTTTTGGAATTTTGAACATTTGTAACTTTAGCCCTAATGACTAGAGTTGATGAGATTTGATGACCCCATTGATGTTAACCTTCATGGTTAAGGCTCTCTCCTACTAGTATAAATAGAGGCATTTCTCCTCTAACTTAGTAAATTGTTTTTAGAGAGCTTTTGTAATGGAAAATGAAACGGTGTTTTGCGATAAAAAGTTGGAGATGATTTTTTACACCAAAGAAAAATTTTCCTATCTTCTTTTGTTAGCCTCTTCTTTGGTTCTTGTCAGAGAGAGTGCATCAATTGTCAAGTTCGCCAAAGCTATTCAAAAGGTGTTTCTATATTAACTGGTTTTGACTGTCGTATCTTGGGAGATAGACGACGACGTACCTCTAGCATCCATTGGGAGGCAGTGAATCTGTTTTAAAGAAACTGTCTAGTGTAGGCTTTGGTTTGTTTCTTTTCTTATCATTTGTTCTTAAATTTGATGAGTTCTAATCTTTTAATAATTTGTTCTATTAGTAATGTAATTTAATTCATTTTTGTATTTTTAGTTGTGTCGTTTATTCTGTATTTCATCCTTTTAATAAAAATTTGTTTTGTCATTTCTATTTAATTTATTTTATATATTTTCATGTATTATTATGAAAAAATATAAACAATCTTAATCTAGTAGGCGCCTTTGTACCACCTTCGGGTTTAGAGAAAGTTTTTGGAATGAATTTTATTAATTCCAAAGTATTTTGGTTTTCTATAATAGAAACCAAAGTTTAGCCTTGGCTAAAGAGTATTTCTAATTTGTTCAAAAATGGCAACTAAGATGGATTTGGTTTCAAACTTTTTTGATTAGAGGAAATCTTTGGGTTTCATATTTTTATTCCCAAAATGGTAGGAAACCAAGTTTTGAGAAAGTCTTTGGTTATAATTTGATTATTTCCAAAGTGTTTTGTTTTGGGGAAAAAAACCAACTTTTAGCATTAGCTAAAATATTTCTAATTTTTATTCAGAAATAATGGGCTCAGTTCCAAGAATACCGGTTAACTTTTATGAGTGGTATAATTCTGATAGCAAATTTTAATTGCTTATAAGTTTTGTAAACTTGGCTTGTTTTAACCTAGTTTATTCCCTGGAAAACTTAATTCTAAGTTTGTTTCTCATGAATTAGGAGTCAACATGCTCTTGAAATTTTTGTTTAAGGTTAACTGGGTCTTAAGTGAGATCGGTGTGACCCCTCTAGTCTTCCTGGAAACTTTCCTAACCATGTTCGATCCTAGGGTAAATGGTGAGATTGGTTTTGAATTAAATTTCAGACTTTGGGATTTTTTAGTATTAAGTTTAGTTCCTGAAAAAACAGAATAATGAAATTCTATTGTGATTTTTCAAAAATGGCTTCAAGAGGTGACAATAGAAAATGTTGTTCCACCTAACAACCTTAAGCCTTGCGAGGTTCTTAAAGAAAGATCTAAAGCGATCAAGTGTGATTAGAGGAAATCATAAGATTACATGATAATATCTCTGAATGAATTAGAGGCAATTAGTATGCTATCCTTGTGTCAGTTATAGCACGTATGATTGCTATGTGACTTTGTTTAAAAGCAAAGATGAAACAACCTGTTAGAGTGGGTGAGTATATTTTTTAAAATTTAAAATTCTAAATATATTCTTAAATTAGTGGCTCCTAGTGAGTATAGGATCACTGATCACAGAGATAGAAAACTGGTGGTTCCTAAAAGGTGTTAAACCACTGGCTACACAGTTATGAAATTGTGGTTCCTAGTAGTAAACAGATTATTGATTACATGTTAAGACATGATGGTTCCTAATAGTGGAGAGACTACTGATCATATGTCAAGACATGATGATTCTTAATAATGAAAGTGACTACTTATCACATTTAAAACATTGTGATTCCTAGTAGTGGAAAGTCTACTGACCACGTGCTAAGAAATTAGTAATTCCTAGTGATAAGACTACTAGCCATGTTATGAAGTTCCGAATAGTAGACTATTGAACACTGGATCTGTGTTTCCTAATAGTAAGGCTATTGGCTTCAGAGTGACAAGTTGGACCAAATTTGTTTGGTTCCTTGAATTCGAAAAGAGCCTAATTTGGTTGATAATGGTCTGCAAATGTGTTTTATGTGATATGATTTTGAGAGTTTCATAATCATTGTGACACAATGAATTGGTTAAAGACCATGTATGAATTTTTGAAAAGGCCGAAAGTCTTTGCATAAATTCTACAAATGTGGGGGTATCATGCAAAAGATGGAAATACCCTAAACCCGAGTGGATAAGATAGCCCTAAAAATCTGTTGAGTTTGTGTTCAACGGTTATGCACAATATAGTAGTGCATATCAGTTTTCTTGTGGACGAATCTAATATTCAGATTTACACAAGATTACAATCATGGAATTGAGAAAACGATTTTAATGAGAAAGTGATAAGCCTAGAAGATGTAAATAGACTAGGACTTTAAAGTTCTTTTGTCTAATCTTCTTAAACCTATATGGTGATTAGTGAGGCTAAAAGCTTCTTTGAAGTTATGATTTCTTCAAAAATAAGTTATTAATTTAACTTTTTCTTGCATAGATAGTAAGTCTTGGGATACAAGTGAATAAAAGCCGATGAGACAATCTTGTTATCAAAGGAGGCTTGGATTACTTTGGTACGTGATCACCAGTTATGGTGGGTGTAATCGCAGTTGTGTGAAATCCGGAGTTACATCAAATAGGTGTTAAAGATAGCTTTCCTAAATGAAGATTTAGATAATGAAACAACCTAAAGGGTTTTTTATTTTGAGGATAAGGAAAGTTTGTAAGCTTGAGAATCATTTTATGATTTAAAATAAGCACTGAAACAATGACATGAGAAATTTGACAGCACTATGTTGTCGAATAGGTTTAGAATCAACGAATGTGACAAATGTGTATATATCAAAGACACCGACAAAGGTTATGTCGTTTTGTGTTTATACGTTGATGACATACTCATTGTTAGTAGTAATGATGAGATGTTTAGAATTACTAAGAAGTTGTTAAACTCTAAGTTTGACATGAAAGATATGGGCCTTGTAGATGTGATTCTAGGTATTAAGATTATTAGAACATTTGGTAGTATTGTATTTTCTCAATCTCATTATGCTGATAAGATACTTGAGAAATTTAGTAACTCAGATACAAGTGTGTCGAGGACACCGATAGACTTGAGTCTACATTTGGCCAAGAATAATAGTGAGAGTGTATTTCAACTAGAATATTCTCGGGTTATTGGAAGTTTAAAGTATCTGATAAGTTGTACAAGGCCAGGTATAGCCTACTTAGTTAGTAGGCTTAGTAGAAACACGAGTAATCCTAATGCTACTCATTGGAAGGGTATTATGCGGGTGTTGGATTATTTACATTACACCTGGAATTATGGGTTGCATAACCCTTGATATCCAGTTGTACTAAAAGGGTACAAAGACTACAAATCCATCAATGGATATGTTTTCTCTAATTGGAGTTATAACTGTGTCTTGGAAATCTTCTAAGCAGATGTGTATCACAAGATCAATGATGGAATCAGAATTTAGTATTAAAGTAACTAAATGGCTTTGCCGTTTTCTTGAGGATATTCCATGTTGATCAAAACTTGTACTAACAATTTTGTATACTTTGCGACAACCAATCAAGTATTGGTAGGACATAGAGTAATACATGTAATGGAAAGTATAAATATTTTCATCGAAAACATAATTCCATACGACGACTATTCTCATGTGTTGTCACTATAGGCTATATACAGTTTAAGGACAATATTACGGATACGTTAACCTAAGGGTTGAATCGAGAGTTAGTAGGAAAATCGTCAAAAGGAATGAGGTTAAGGCCTTTAGCAAATGTTACCGGAATGGAAAACTCAACCTAATTGACTGAAAATCCCAAGATCTAGGTTATGAGTCACTGTGGAGGTAAATCCTTCTATCCATTCCTTTATACAGTGATACCCTGTGGGGTAGAAGGTTAAGCTGATGCTTTTAATGACCTAAGTGTTGTGAATAGTCAACCGTTATATAGCGAAATACTTTATGTAGGTCACCTATGTAAGTGTGAAATGGGGTCATTTCTTTAAGACTTGACAAAACTAAATTCTTTAAAAATACTCACTGAACTAGGCTAGTGTTCCAGGGTCAAACCGGACACACTAGTGAGAACAAGAATAATGGTTAGAGTAACTCCTATGTGAGGTCTATTGTCTTGATTTACACAAATGGCAAAATAGTTCAAGACATCACGTTTATTGGTCAGCCAGTAAATTCAATAGGTTTTCACTACGAAAGGTTCAAGGCCAATAACTACCTTTTCTGATGTAGGGTTATTCTATGTGCTCTCTCTCCGAGTCTTTATTGTTGAGCGTTGTCCGTTTTTCTTTATTCAGCTAATTTTAATCATGTGGGGGGATTGTTGAAAAATAATGAATTTTCGACAACTTTAATTAAAATTAAAGTGGGACCCAACTGTCGGTTGAGGTAGGTCTGAGTAGTTTTGTATTATCTTAAGTGAGAAGGTTGTAATACAAAAATAATGAACCGAAACCATTGAGTTGTGAATGAGAATTGTCTCATAAAATGGGCATCAATGAAGTTGGGCTTAGATTTGGACTTAGCCTTTTTTTGGGTGAATAAATTTGGACTTAGTCTTGGTTTAGACTAGGCCTAGACTCCTACTTGTGCATGTGCTGGGTTTGGTCTTAGACTTGGACTTGGACCTAGACCTAGCATTGAGCTTTGGGCTGAGCTGTGATGGGCTTAGTTTTGCATGTGTTTGAGATTGGGCTTGGATCGGGTTATGACCCAACACCCGTATCCATTTTGCAACCCATCTGATTTAATTCTTGAAACTTATGCATTATATACAGATTATGATTTATAATGGTTTTAGAGTTTTGAACCTTTATAACTCTAACCCTAATTGCTAGAGTTGATGACATTTGATGACCCCATTGATGTTAGCCTTCATGGCTAAGGCTCTCTCCTACTAATATAAATAGAGGCATTTTTTCTCCAACTTAATAGGTTGCTTTTAGAGAGGTTTTATGATGGAAAATAAGATGGTGTTTTGCGATAAAAGTTGCAGATGGTCTTTTACACTAAATTTTTTTTTTTCCTATATTCTTTTGTTAGCTTCTTCTTTGGTTCTTGTTAGAGAGAGTGTATCCATTGTCAAGTTTGCCAAAGCTATTCAGAAGGTATATCTGTATTAACTGGTTTCGACTGTCATATCCTGGTAGACAGACGCCAGTGTACCTCTAACATCTATCGGGAGGCAGTGAATCTGTTTTAAGGAAACTGTGGAGTGCAGGCTTCAGTTTGCTTCTTTTCTTATCATTTGTTCTTAAATTTGATGAGTTCTAATCTTTTAATAATTTGTTCTATTAATAATATAATCTAATTTATTTATGTATTTTTAGTTGTGTCGTTTCTTCTAAATCATTTTAATAAAAATTATTCTAAATCATTTTATTTCATATATTATTATAAAAAAATACCAACATTTTACACAGCTATGAAGTGGTCATTTGGGGATGAAACTATTACTGGGGGTTGGACGCTAGTTTCAGTCTTTCGTAAAAAAGAAAAAAAAAAAAGGTCCAAACCTCCTTTGGATTTTCAAATGACTGACGATTGACTGCATACCAAGAAGAGAAAAAACTCAAAACTCATTTAATGAAAATGGTTGAAAGGTAAGTTCAAGCCAAGAAAATAGCTGCCTCTGTTGTGTGAAAATCCCATTTGAACCACCCCATATGGTCAACCCCCATACCCCATTTCTCAATTTTGTTTTCTTCTTTGCACGTTCTTTATGTCTCTCTGTCTCTCTCTCTTCCCTAACAAAAAGGGCAAAACATAAATATATATATATATATTACAAAAATCAACCACAAAATTAGACATAATATTATCACATAAAGGATGAAATTTACAAAAGAGTAAAACTCATCTCATATGATAGAATTGTGTAGAGTTGTGTGATTTATTTTTATATTCTAAAATTCACCGATAGTTTTGTTTTTGATTTTATAATTAATTTTTAGGAAGAGTCAATTGTGTGGATCGGAGCATATTGTTGGACCTGTAGGACCCACCACAAGTTCTGTTTTGATAACTTGAACTATCTATATGTAGAGTTCGTCAAGTATTTCATGCCTGCAAAAACTCACATTGATCGAATATCGTTAGCCTCTTAATCGAAATATATTTTTATCAACAATAAATATGATTTTAAAAATGAATTGTTAACAAAAATATGTTCCGATCAAGGGTTACTGATATCCGATCAACGTAATTTTTTACAAACATAAAGTACTCGACAAATTCTATACATTCAACGATTCAAATTATCGAAACAGAACCAATAATAAGCCACATGAGTTCAACAATACCCTCTAATCTACGCAGAGCACTTGCAGAGACGCCTCTGTCAATTTTTATAATTAATAAAAGAACTGGTGTTGCAACTGCAGATTTTAACTTCCTCAACCCTCCCTGGCCCACACCAAGATTCTAAATTATGGGTTCCTTTTTTTCTCCATTCTTTTTAATCATCCCTTTCTGTTATATATCTCTCTCTTGAGTCTTGACAAAAAGGCCTCTCAAATCCTTCCTTTCAAACCAAAACCATCTTTCTCTCTCTCTCTCTCTCTCTCTCTCTGTGATGGAGGACTCATTAGGTTCACCTGTAAACAAAGCTGTTGCCTCCAAGGACACCACAATAGATGGTCCTGAAGAAGAGAGTGGTTGGACTTCTTACTTTGAAGATTTCTTATCAAAACAAAGAGAACAAGAAGAAGGCGAAGAACATAATAATACTTCTTCTTTCTCTGATAGCTTTGGCAGCCCTTCTCTTGTTTCTGATGCTGCTTCTTCTTGTGTTCCATGGAAAATCAACAATTACAACCAAGTCTCCGCGACGTGCTCTCCGATGGATAGCCCACCAAAGATGCCTAAGAAATTAAGTTTCAAGAAAGCAAGAACCAAAGAAATTTCTCATGATGATTCTTTGGAGGACACTGCTAGTTCTCCTGTTAACAGCCCCAAGGTCAGCCCATCCTAACTTTGATTTCTTTTTCTTTTCTTTTTTTTAATTTGTTAATCTATATTTTACTCATTTTTATTTTCAAAATCTTTATCTCTAGATTAATAGCTTCAAACAGATGGATATTAATCCCAGAAAGAGAGGAGATAATGTTGAAAGTTCTCTGGTAAGCTTTCATTGCTATTGTTTTTTTAGGCTCATTCTATATTGATTTTGTCATATAATTTATATAGGTGTTTTGGGTTGAATTAATCTAAAAAAATGTTTTTTTAATATTCTGATCATATTATAGGGGAAAGGAGGTGGCTCTGATTTCAGTTCAGAACTTCATAGAGATTCAAAAAATGAAATGACTTTTGAAGGGAAGAATAATGAATATATAGAACTGAAGAAAAGAGGGCTTTGTTTGGTTCCTTTGTCCATGTTAGTCAATTATCTTGGCTAATCTCTCTCTCTCTCTCTCTCTCTCTCTCTGTGGCAAGAAGAGCAAGACATGAAAAAATGTATAGAGAAAATGTCTATGATTATATTAATGCTCATAATGAGAATGATCAATATACCTAGAATTCGTTTTTCTTTTTTCTTTTTTTATAATTATTTTGATCTATATGTTATTATGTCAAAGAAAGGTAATTTTCAACCACCAAAGCATCATGTATATATTCTTGTTATCAACAGCCAACTTATTAGAAAATAGATAGATAGATAACTTCAAAAGAACAAGGGCTTAAAATGATGATGATAGAGATTAATGAGAGAGAAGATTAAAGACAAAAGTGAAATTGATTGATTAACTGAACTACATTTGAGATTGAGACCAGACTAAGTCTTCTTGTTTTTGTATAAGGTGTGTCTTTGCAAGCAACCTAAAGGACAGGTTGCTTTTGGCACTTCAATTGTGATCAACAAAGGGTGATAATGGTTGTCTTCTGTTTTCATTTTCCAAAAAATAGAGAAATTGTGTCTGTGAATTATTTTTGAAAACTGTTTTCGGATTTTTTTTTTTTTTTTTTTTTTTTCAAACAATTCACATTTTAGAAAACATGAACCAGTTATTTTTGAACTTTTGAAAGGTTTTAGGGACTAATTTTTTTCGTCCTGAAAAGCAAAATTTTTCAAGAAAAGAAAAAAGAAAAACATGCAGTGACAAAATTTTAAAAATATTTCTAATAAATACATTTTTAAAGACAAAATCAATTTGCCTCAAAAGGTTTACTTTTTGAGATGAAAAAAGATTGTAATTTCAATACTAAATGTTCAATTTCCTCCTAAAAATACAAAAATGACACTTTTAACAATTAAGATAAGTGAATTTGTCCCTAAATGTTAATTTTCATAACCTTAATTTTTTATTTTTTATTTTTTTTGATCAGCAAAAAAAAGAAACTTTATTGATGAGATGAGCAAAAACAAGCGACAAAAAACCTTAATTTGTTGTAATGATTGTTTCACGCATGAAATGTGTAAACAATGGATAAGTGTTTTTGAACTATTCATTGTTTTTTATTTTTATTTTAGAAGAACATGAAAAACAAAAATGAAATAAATGAAAACACAACCCAAGAGGCATCTCTCTCATAACCAAGTTTAGGTGTACCAATGTTATAAAACTGTAGTTGCACTATTACAGTTATTAAACTAGAGAAAGATAATGATTTTGTTACTAAAATATAATGTAAAAGTTTTGAAGGAAAACATTCTTCATTTAGTTGCCTCAAACATAATATTCCCAAGCAACAGAAACATGTTGACTATAATATAAACCATGTGTTGACATTTTCAAAGTGGATACATTTGCATATATTTTGCTTAAAAGATTAAGAGAAAGGACTCCCAAAATGCTAATTAAATATGTTTATCAAACCACCATATATATTAAACAATGACAATATAGTTTACTTCAGAAACAATATGCTGCTAATTAATAATCTAGAATTGTGATCCTCTCCATTGTATATTTGAAATGCTGAGGCTCCATTACATAATTCAATGGTGAGTATAATCATATATCTTTTTTCATTTAAAATAATTACAAATTTATATTTATATTTCATAACCATTAATTAGATATATAATGAAAATCTTTCTTTAAATATATAAAATGGAGAGGATTAAAGTCCAATAATCTATATGTCATTGAATATAGCTTCTATGAGACCCATTTTCCATAGCAGAATCCAAAAGGATGCTAAGTTTCTTGCAACTGCAATGAAAACAACCAAGGGCTCTAGCCTAATTGGCTAACCCTTTGACCACCAAATCTCTTGGGTTAGCATTTGAACTCAAAAAAATTGATAGTATAGAGGACTTTCTCTTGCAAGGTGTATGGCTAACCCTTTGACAAAGATTTTTTTGCAAGGTGTATGGGTTTGAGTTCAACTCTCCCAAAGTGCTAATTTAATAACTAATCATTGACTTTCACTGATATAAAATAAAAAATAAAAACTGTAATGAAAATACCAAGTATACCAAATAAAAAAATTTAAAAAAAAAAAAGAAAAAAGAAAAAAGAAAGTAGATTGATAAATATGAAAATTAATTAATCTCCAACGGCTTGCAGGCCATTCATTTATAAAGTATTCAGAAAGGGGCTGCAAAGAGAAGACCCCTCCATGTGCAAAGACACAAGGCAGGTGAACACAGACAGTTGTTTAGGACATTCACTAGTTTTCCTACCATTAATTCCTCTTGGTTGACTCTCTCTCTTCTTCCATCACATTCTTCTATATTTCTTTTCTTAAGCCTAAGCCTTCCTCTATACTATCATTTTTTTTTTTTTTCTTCTTTCAAAAATGTCCCTCAAGTATGTATATATCTTTGTCACTTTGATATTTTAAGTTCTAATTTTATTATTTTTTGTCTTTAATTTTTTTTTTTTTAATTTTTGTCAAGTTAGTCTGATTTTAGTTCATGGTCTGATTATATAAAAGCAAGGATTTGGCATTTGGATATGGAACCTCCAAATTTGTTCTCTAAACTTCATCTTTGTTATTTATTTTTATTTTTTTTCTTCTATTTGGCTGACTTGAAAATTCAAAATATTTGGATCTAATTTCATTTGTGCAAAACGCAATCAAGCAATAATCATTAGGACTGAATTTGATTGTATTCTGAAGATAGATTTGCTGTAACCGGTGCACATTAGATTGGATAAAATTTATGGAGGTGAATATAATTTTAAAGAAAGCGACATATAGTAACATGCTTGAAGCAAAAAAAAAAACCATCCTCTTCCATTGCACTTGCCATTTTTGCACCAACAGGAGCAATACTTACCTAAAAGGGTGTGTATTGTTATAAAGTTGCTCCAATTACACATCTCAACTTGATATTAACTATCATTCCATTGTTGTCAATTAAATATGAGAAAATCAAATTTCGAGAACTTCTGTAGTAGGTTTCTTCATCATCCTCATACGTAAATGATAAAGGGGACTCAATATTTAATATTTTCATAACTATCACCCGCCAATATTGTCTTTAACATTTTTGAAAACTTTTGTATGTTTAATATTTGATGTTTTCACTTTTCATTTTTTAGTATATTTAGAAGGGGGGGAAAAAAAAAAAAAAAAAAAAAAAACAATAAAAAGATTCAGAAAATAATTTTAAAATAGTTCCTAGAATATAGGTAGTTTTCAGAAGAAGAAAAATCAAAAAATAGTTTGCCAAATAAGTTTTTTGTGTAAACATTTGGTTATGCAACAAAATTGAATATGTATAAATAATTTTATTCCCCTTAATAAATTTCCCTTTTTCTTGAAGGATTCCAAGATCCCAAACATAACATTAGGCTCAGCAATTTTATTTTATTTTTTTTTTCCCCCTCTTTTTCATATCCAAATCAAAAAGCTTTATAAATGGTGGGAAGAGATCATATAATACAGTGTTTCATACCTCATTAAATGTTTTACCAAATATTAAACATGCCACCAAACACCATGCAAAAAATTCTTCGAACTTTAAAGTTTTAGTAAAAGTAAGAATGAAAAAAAAAAATGCATGCATACTACTCTTTTCAACTTGACCTACCGCTGATTGCGTTAGACAATTATTTAAGTCTCAGGATATTAGATAACATTATTAACATGGTGTTTTTGATAAATGAAAATTTATAATTTATACTAATTAGAATGCTATGTGAATAATATCTTATGATATTTTTCAACTATTGAATAATTACCCAATTGCTTGATGAAGTATTGAGGAGTTCATATCTTCGGCCGCGGTTTCCAGCAGCCATACAAAACGACGTCGTTTTGTATTATTTATTTATTTATTTATTTTTTTCCCCTTTCTTTTCTTCTTATTCACCTTTTCCCTTTTTCCTTTTGTTGAACCCTAGACACAGGACACGAAGGAGAGGAGAAGGCGATCTGGACCATCTTGAGGCGACGATACAGGACGAAGGAGAGAGACGATCTGGACGATCTGGAAGAGTGAACTGACAAAGTTCGTTTCTCTCCCTTTCCATTCTTTTCGATTTTTCCCTTTCAATTTTCCATAGATTTTCCATTATTTTTTTTGCCCATACTCTTTTTGGTTGATGAACATAGATTCGGACAATGGTTGATGAACATTGATGAACATAGATTCCATAGATTCAATATGTTCAAATAAAACAGAGTTTGAGAAATAGGACAATGGTTGATGAACAGAGTTTGAGAAATAGGACAATGTTCCATAGATTCCATTCGGACAATGGTTGATGAACAGAGTTTGAGAAACAGAATTTCATGCTCATATTTCTTAACATATTTATATTTTTATTTGAACAGGGTGAACAAATTCTTATTTCTCAGAACATATTTCAGTTGAACATAGATTTCTTTCTATTACATATTTAAGTTGAACATATTTCAGTTGAACATAGTATGCTCATGCTCCTATAACCTGTCAAAGTAATAGAAAGAACATATTGCAGTTGAACATAGATTTCTTTCTATTACATTCTTTCTATTGCATCTATCACTGTAATTGAGTAAACTGCAAATGAATTTGACCCAAGTTTGTCAAAGTATGCTACTATAACCTGTAGACATTACAGATGCTCCTATAATTCGGACACTCTTATCTAATTCTATATATACATATATATATATACACCTTTGGTTTATCAAAAAATAAAAATAAAAATGTATTTAGTGATCCAATATTAGCATGTTAAATTTAATGTCCATCAATTACAGTCAATTATATTAAAAAAATAAATTTTTTATTTTCATTGAAGAAATGATTAAACATTACATTCTCTCCTTCTATATATATTTTTGATGTGGCTCATCATATTAAATTACTCATTTGTTATTGAATATGATCATTTGATTGATTCTCAATCATATCATGAAAGCTTCTACATTTCATAATGGTTACATGATCAACGAACTTCTGTTAATAACAAGAAGAGTAGTTACATGAAGTATGAAAACAAAGAGGGAAAAAAAAAAAAAAAAGGTAAATAAGAGAAACAGAGAGAGAGAGAGAGAGTACAAAGCTTTCAGATTTGATCAAACTATTCTAAAACCCTAATTTTTTGAGACTTGAAAAAACCATTTCCTTAATAAGGTGGGGACAAAGGGGGAAAGATTATGAGGCTGCAATTTTCTCAAACAGGCCCAACCTATTATCAGCAAGTCTAGACTTGTATGCAGATTTTTTGTATTCAAACCATGTAAACTCTTTGTACAAGTTGTCTTCTCCTTCCATGAGTGAAGGCAATGGGGCTATCTTTTCACTCAATGGTGGTCCTCCAAAATATATCATTGAAACCCTTGATTTCAAACTGTTCGCTATAACTCTATGCCTTACACTTTTAAACCTCCCATTGGTCATCACCTGCAAAACCCACCAGGCACATTTCAAAACCATAAAAATTACCCACTAAGCAAATTCAGAATTGAGTACCATTGCCAGATAGTGAAGTAGAGATGAACCACACATACAAAGACCCCCACAGCAACAAAAATGAGATATCATCTTGATAGAAATTTTTTAATTATACAGTATTCGATTATATAATTAGATACAATCATCTCATATGAAGAGAGTTATAGCACATTTTATGATTAAATTTTGTGCAGGTAGAAGGACATCTCATCTACAGCCAATTCTTTAGTTTTTATTGGGGAAAAATAAATAAATAAAGGACAACTTGAATAAAAGATCATATAAAAAGTTATATAGTAACTTTTGCATATACACAGTGTCATGAAATGTTACTCATTATTTTTTTTGATAACTCAGGTATCCCCAACCCGCTGATTTTAAGGGAAGCCAGGACTAACCCTGAGGGCCCTGAAGTTAACGACCGGGCAAACCTCCAGTGGCCCCAAGGGGTGACTCGAACTCGAGACCTGTGGATTTTATCCTCCAGACTTTACTCATTATTAGTTTCACCTTGCTGTTTACTTCAATTTTAATAACCTTCCTGTTTACGGCAAGTTTACTATAAATTGTGTGCATAATTTTGCAGATGTCAAGTTCAACTGTTAACGGAGGTACCTCAGATCAGTTGATGTTCTACAACAGAAATTGCCCTAAATGTCATAGGAAAGCAACTATTCAAATTTCGGAGACGGAACAAAACAGAAACAAATTATTTTATTGTTGTAAAAATTGCGGCGATTTTATAGGATGGTGCTTGCCTACAAATTCAGAAGGTAGACGTGAAGGAGTAGTGCAAATGGAAACCGCGTCAACTGTCACCGAACAACAACTTCGACTTATAAACAAACAACTTCGATTTCAAAGCGAAGAACTTCAATTTATGAGGGCGAAGATGCTTAAGTTGGAAACAGACATAAATCAAAATTCGAGTCGTATTTATGGGTTGTGTATCTTGCTTGTAATTGGGATCGTGTTAGTTATAAAAATGTAATAGTTGTGTAATCTTTGCGACCCATGGGAGCTAGTGGCAGTTTGTATGGTTATGTGGTTAGGTAAACTGTATCTTTGTATGGTTAACTGAACTTGTTAATTTTGTATGGTTATATGGTTATGTAATGGCACTTGGTTATTTTGTTCATTTCGTCCAGCAGAGCTGTGTAATCTGTGTAATCAGTTTGTATGGTTATGTTGTGCACTTTGTATGGTTATGATTATATTCAACCTGTCCGTTACAGGGTGTCATGAAAACAGGGAATAAGTCTATTTTGTCCATTACAGGATGTAATCAAAACAGGAAATAAAATCAAACCTGTTCATTACAGGATGTAATCAAAACAGGAAATAAGTTCAACCGGTCTATTACATTACAGGGTATAATCAAAACAGGAAAGTTTAAAATTCAAATTGACATTGAAACATTGATTTTAGTTTTCAATGATGTCATCCAAACTTTAAATATACCAATTGTGAGAATTGGTATCATATGGCATGCAAAGTTAAAAGCTGTGCACTTTCATAACAAGCAGAAAATGCATCAGAGAAAGGATTCTGACCGTATGAATGAAGAATTTATCATGTGAAGTGTTATCATCCCAAATCAACAACAAAACTCTCACTCCCCTTCTTCGGATTTATACTTTACCAATTCACCCAAATTCAAATCCCCACCAAACATTAATACTTTACTCAAACATTAATACATTAATACTTTTACTCAAACATTCAAATCCCTTGATGAACATTGAATACATTAATACTAAACCCTCACCCCCCTTCTTGGGTGTAATAAAAAATGTCCATAAAAAAAATTCGAGACAAATTAAAAATTACAAATACATAAAAAAAATATATCCATAAAAAATATACAAATCCCACAAAACATTACAAATACAATTAAAAACATTTTCCATCAAAAATATCCAAACAAGTTTCCATGAACAATATCCAAATCCCACCAACCATAAAAAAAAATACACCCAAAATATCCGTGAATATAATAACATCATCATTCAGTGCCAGCCTTCCAGGGATGTCCATCCACAACGCTGTCAGCAGGACTATGTGAGGCTTGTGACCAGTTGGACTGCAGTACTATCTCGAAGCAATTCCTGAAACGATGTCGGAGTGGGATACAGTAGAGGCATTGAATCAGGCGGCATTGACTGAGGCGTGTTATTTCCCTGCAATAGTGATACATGTATTAAACTTTTTTTTGAATGTATACTACATTGTCAATGTAAAGTATGTAACCAATTACAACTCACATCATATGTAGAATACATGACATGATGTACACTTGTACGACCCATGGCAAATGACGGTTGAGATTGGGATTCACGGTCGAGATTGGGATTGAGGTTGACAAATATAGATTGCACGACCATCACCCTAAAGTTAACCAACGTAAAAAAAAGAAAGTGTGAAATGAAAAATAGTAATAATGCATTTTCATTTTCCAAAACATACAATATGAAAATATTACCTCAACATAATTACTACGACCCAATGGAAAAGGAGGTTGAGATTGACCTTGTGGAGTGTAAACACCCTAAAGTAAACCAACATAAACCAAAGAATAAGACAACGCATTTTAAAAAAATTTCATAACGCATTTTCATGTTAAAAAACAAACATTATGTTATATTACCTCAACATAATTACTACGACCCAATGGAAAAGGAGGTCGAGATTGACCTTGTGGAGTGTAAACACCCTGAAGTAAACCAACATAAACCAAAGAATAAGACAACGCATTTTAAAAAAATTTCATAACGCATTTTCATGTTAAACAACAAACATTATGTTATATTACCTCAACATAATTACTACGACCCATGGGAAAAGGAGGTCGAGATTGACCTTGTGGAGTGTAAACACCCTAAAGTAAACCAACATAAACCACAGAATAAGACAAAGTTCATAATTCAGTATGAGGTTCAATTTCCCTAACGTCAAAGGTACCCTAAATTAAATATTACCTGTATTGAATGATTACCCATGTCGGAAGAAGGTTGAGATTGACCTTGATAAGTAGAAAAAGAACCATCCTACATGCATCACAAAAGACCAAAAATAATAAACATAACGCTACTAGTTGCAAGATTAATCAATCCAACAAAGTAATACAAGGTTGCACACAATAGTAAAAATTACCTGACTAGAAATATTACCCATGGCAACAGGAGGCTCATCTTGACCTTCAAGAGTACAAAAACTATCACCCTGCAAACAACCAAATTATGTAATAAATTATTTTCCTAACACACATAACACAAAATTGATAACACATAACAATCACACATAACTTCAATTAATTACCTGCTTAGATTGCATTCTTTTCTTCTTTGCAATACATTTTTCCATCCCGCCCTTGATCCTCCGTCTTGCCTTACTAGTCGCTTGTCTTTTCTTAAGTCCCTTGGCTTGGATTGGACAATCTACTTCATCACTCTGTGGGCATGTGTTAGCTGAGGAATTCCTGAATTCAGTGATCTCCACTTGACCAGAAGTGTGCACACTTAATTTGTCTTCAACCATGACACTCAGTTCTTCACCTTTTGCAAGTGACAAATGATAAGTTTCTTCACTTTCGGCGGCTCTACTTGCTATAGCTCTAAACATATTCATCAATGACCTATATCGGTCGCTTTGATGTAGTTTGACATCAGCCTTGACATCATACCCATGCCTATCTTTCACACTTTCAGCCCTTGCTTTTTTAGTCCATCGTTTGAGTATGTATTGTGCAGGAAGCTCCTTTGCATTGATTATCTCTCTAAGCACCTTTAAACAATGTTGACACACTATGCCCTTCACTTCAAACTTCTTGCAACTACAACTCAAAAAACCATCTCCATCCATTGTTACATTCTTATTTTTTTTTCCATCTACATCCGTTTGAATTGTGAATATGGTACTCTCACCATCATGAATAGTGCCTACAATGGACGCTTCAATGGATTGCACGTACTCATTTTGGAATTTCTCAAAAATTGTTTTGGTGTAAATGTCTGCCATTTGCTTTAACATCACAGTTGGAATGGAAACCCTTGGCAATTTTTGAGACAAATTATACTCGGCTTCCAATTCTTTATACCTCTTGTCATAGAGCACCCTCTCAAAATGCTTGAAAAATTCCATCAAGTTATGATCACAATTGAGATAATCCTTCATTCACTTAGTTGAGTACTACTCATTCCAGCAGCCCAAGAATTCATAATATATGGCCATCCCCATTTCTCCTTCACACCAAAAGTTTGCGCCAACCAATGATTGTTGTGTGCATCATACCTATCAAGCATTTGGTCCCATTGTATTTTGAATTCTTCTTCATCATCAATTTGATGCATAAATTTTGAAAAGACACCCTTTACCCCAACATCTTGAAAGAGGGAACTCACATGCTTCACAGCATTTTGCATCAAGTGCCATGTACAAAGCCGATGGTTTGTATTAGGCATGACAATTAGAATAGCCTTAGCCATCGCAGCATCTTGATCGGTAAAAATAGTTTTTGGAGCTTTGTTTGACATTGCCTCCAAAAAAATCTGAAACAACCATGTGAATGATTCGGCAGTCTCATCATACATCAACGCTGCACCGAATACAACAGTTTCTCGATGATAATTAAACCCAACAAAGGTTCCAAAAGGTCTATGTTCATTATTTAATTTGTAAGTAGTGTCAAAGGTCACTACATCACCAAATTGAGCATAGTCCATTATCATTTGTGCATCCGCCCAAAATATGTTACTTATTTGCTCTTCACAATCTAATTGGACTGCATAATAAAAGGATGGATTTTCTAAACTTTTCTTACGAAAGTATTGCAACACACTACCCGCTTCTCCATATTCCAAATCTTTTTGTCTCTTCGATCTCAAGTAATTTTTTTGGTCTAATTTGGTGAAGCCAAGTGATGCTCTTCCACCAGATTCCCTACCAAATAGCTCATAAGCAGACCTAAGAGGAATTCCAGATTCTGCTGCCAATTCTACTTCAATTGCTTGGGTGGTAGATATTTTTCTTTGGGATGGCAACATATGAATGCACTCTTGAGGCACAAGATCATGATTATGATGTTCAATAAAATCAACGGCAACATATTTTCCTAAATTTCTATCTAACTTGATACTAAATCGAGCACCACAACCACACCTCACCTCTTGTCTCGGAAATTTTACTAGTGGATCTCACTTGTCAATACCCCGAGTTCCCTCTTTGTAACATACAAAAGTCCGTGAAGTTATTTCCTTAGTATGTTTGTTCTTGTGTGCATATAGCTTCTTAATACTAAAGCCCACCTTCCCGCCATAAGTATTGTAAAAATCATATGCAGCTTGTTCAGAGTCAAAGGACATGCCCAATTTTGGCTTCCACCCACAATTAGCCAACTCATTAACAACATTATTTTCTTCGATTACCTGCAATTCGATTTATAGGTTCAATGAATAAATTTATATTACTTCCATCTATGACTTGGATTTTTTTGGACAGGTATGGCAGTGTCCATTTTTTAGATAGGTATGTCAGTGTTCAGATTAATGTTTTTTAATTTGCAGGTTGCCCCCCACCAAGTGCAGGCATATTGGGGACAACCTTCAACTCCTCTGTAGGTTTAAGGAGGCAAATGTGAACTTAGTTTGTTATGGGGAGTGGTTTATTAAGGTAGTTTTATTTTTGGATTTTATTTATTTATTGTTAAATTTTTGTTATCACAGGTATACTGAAAAAGGAATATGGTGTTTTTAGAAATAATCACTCTTTTTTCAAAAGCTGAGATCTTTTATATATAATTATCATAGTTATAAATGATATTGAAAAATCAATCAGAGTTACTAATCACTCTTCTTCATTAGTAATTTTTGAATTAACAAAATCCTTCATCATAAAAATCCTTAATTATATATAAAATTCCTTAATTATATCTCAATCCTTAATTACTAATTGCTGAATTAACAAAATCCTTAATTATATATAAATCCTTAATTATATATAAAAATTAATATACATAAATGTATAGAGAAAAATTAATAAACTGAGATCTTTTATATATAACTATCATACTTATAAATGATATTGAAAAATCAATCATAATTACTAATCACTCTTCTTGATTAGTAATTTCTTAATTAACAAAATCCTTAATTATATATAAAATTCCTTAATTATATCTCAATCTTAATTAGTAATTGCTGAATTAACAAAATCCTTAATTATATATAAATCCTTAATTATATATAACAATTAATATACAGAAACGTATTGACAAAAATTAATAAATACAAATTACTTATACAGTAATGTATGCAAATACATAGAGACTGAAATAGAGAAATACTGAATGTCTGCAAATACATGTATATATATAGACATGTATACATTGATTATATATAGACTGAAACAAAATACATGTATACATTGATTATATATAGACTGATACATTGATTAAATACATGGATACATTGATTAAATACATGTATACATTGATTATACATGTATACATGAAATATACCTGTTCACAGCCGGACTTGCGTCCCTCCGCCATCGTCGCGCCACAGCCGGAATCGCGTCCCTCTGCCATCGTCGCGTCACAGCCGGACTCGCGTCCCTCCGCCAACCTCTCTCCATTACCGTCGCCTCCGTCCACCATCGTTCTCCGTCTTCGCAGATGGCGAGCCCCTCTCCGTTCTCCACCGCCTCTCTTCTCTCTTTCTCGCTATCCAGCTGCAGGTTAGGGCAAAGCAGGTTAGGGCAAAACAGAGACAAAGGACGAAGCTGAAGTCAAAATGAAACGGGCGGGAAATTCGAATTTTCGGATCAAAAAAAAAAAGCCAACTAAATAAAACGACGTCGTTTTTGTCATACAAAACGACGTCGTTTTGTATGGCTGCTGGGAGGGCTGCTGGAAACCGCGGCCGAAGATCTGAACTCAAGTATTGAGGGTAATGTACACTACTTTTTCCAATTTGACCTACAACTGATAAATCCGTCAATATCAATTAGGCCTCGTTTAGTAAGTGATAATTTTAGCCAAAAAGTCAAAACGTCACTCAAAAAATCAAAAAGCTAATAATCTATACCAAAAAGTCAAATATTCAATTTTCTCTTTACCTTTTACACATCTTTTTGTAAAAAACCAAAAAGTCAAAAAAAAATCCCAAATATACTAGTTTTTTTACATCATATTTTAGCTAAAAAACTAAAAAATTACTAAAAAAGTATATTCCCAAACGAGGCCTTAGTCATTGTCCACTTTTTAAGCTATGTTTATCATGAATTTGTGAAGAAAAAATAAAGAGAAATAAGACAAATTTATTTATTTATTTGTTGGCTTGAAAAATAAGAAGCTTTGTAAAAAATAATAATAATCTTTTTGTTCTCTTTGGATGGTTAGAAAAATAAGAAAAAAATGATATATATTTTTCAAAAAAGAAAATTTTCTTTTTGTTTGGTTACCCATAAAAAATAAATATGTATCAGGAATTTCATTTCTGTTTAATTTTTTTTCCCATTTACAAAACTAAAATCGAAACATAGGATTAGTGAATTAAAAAAATAAAAAATCCCATACTGAAAATAGATTTAGTTATGGAATACAATTATGAGTTAATCTTGTAGACAAGCTCCATGTGTCCTAACCCAAGTGAGCATACTAAAAATATTTGATATGAAAGGAAAAAAAACTGTTGCCGAGGATCATTGGCAACAGATCGAGCAGCCACAACTTGGCTGTTTGGATTAGTTTAAAACAAAATTACACTCACTATCCCTAATTTTTTAAATAATAATAATAATAAAGTAAACTATTTTTGTTCAATACCCATTATTGATAAGCAAATCAATTAATTAGGTGATGAGTCTAAGCACTATTTGACATAAACTAAATAAGTTCACTTATTTAGATAAGTGCATTTATTTTGGTCATATCAATTCTCTAATTTTTTACATATCTTTTTATGTAAAATCAAAAAATATATTTATTTAAATCATCCCAAACAACTCCTAAATTTTATATAGCAAACTCTAATGATGTGAATGGTAGCTCATATGTCTAGATCACTCTCAGTTGTAATGGTTACTATCATAGAAGTATCAAGTAGATTTGTTGACCCCCTTTGCTACTCTACCAGAAAAATAGAAAATAAAAAAAAAAATTGAATTTGGGCTTTGTATCTAACAGATGGAAAAGGACCTTCAATTATTTTCTACCATCACATCCACTTCAAAGTGCATGCTTCATTAATTAATTCATTGGAAATTATAATTATATTTTAGTGATAATTAATTAATACATGTTGCCTTTTTCTTTTTCTTTCTTTTTCTTTTTCTTTTTTTCCCATTCCATTTTTTAGATTTATTTGATACATCAATAGAGATCACACACAAATAAGAGGGTTTGGTCTCTCACTTCTTTTTCTGCTTTTTTATTTTTTTATTTAAAGAAAATGATATAGAAACTTGCTTTTTAAACTCATTTTCTATATTCAATGATGTGTAAGTAATATGATTGGTTGATAATTAAAAAAGATATGGGAGAAAATATTACCATATATATCCTATTGACTGTCACATCACTGGTTTAAAAATTGGGTTTAATTTTTAGACTACTATGACAATGCTCTTTTTTTAATGATCAAGTGTTCAGGTCAATTTACATACACATAGATTAAGTTCAAATTCAAGAAATACTAATAATGTTTGTTGAATTCGTCATGTGGTTAATTTTTTCCAATTAAAAATCTCCCTTTCTTGTTTGTCCCTATCTCTCTCTCCCCCTTTTTTTTTTTTTATAAAAAAAAATCAATTTCCAACTCATGGCCTATCAAAGGGACAAATTATCATTGATTGACATTTAACTACGCATAGGCAATTAATCGTTGTCTTCAAGTAATAAATTATGTTTTGAATTTGAAATGTTCCTAGGAGGAATAATATGCCTTTTGATTCTTGAGACAAGTAAAGAATAATCCTCATTTGCTTAATGAAAGAAAGAAACCATTATTCCTCTGAATCTATCTAATTTTCATTATGAGCCGGCCTTCAACAGACTCTACAAGAAAAATAAAATAAAATAAAAACAGAAAAATTAAAAAATACAAATAAAAATTAAAAAAAGAGCACAAAATCTTGTAACCAAATCCCGAATCTCTGGATATACAAATTTTTTAGAGGTAGAAGGTAGGAATGATGCAAACAGGATGGTATTGGACTCACATTCAATCATTTGCTAAATTCAAATAATTGGCTTGGCTTATTATTATTATTATTATTATTATTATTATTATTATTATTATTATTATTATTATTATATATAGGGATCTAGTGCACATTAGCATTCATTGCATGGTTCTTCACCTCACAGGACATTCTAATATAGTTAAAAATATCCTTTGTAGTCAACCCATTTTTAAAAACCAGAAATTCAAAATCATCCTGATTAATAACTCCCAAATACTGTTTTTCTTGTAGGATGTCCCTAGAAGGTTTGATATTCATGTAACTTTTAATACCATCCTTGTCAACCCTGTATTATGAGTAAAAAGAGACATGGGCAACATTTTCTGATTTGAGAAGTTATTTCATACTTTGAAAGATGATCAGGCGATATCCCATATTTTTATGATTGGTAAAGGAGTTAAAACTCTTCAATTTGGGTAATGAAACAACAACATATGACATAATTATTTGTGATTGGTGTTTGACATATGCCATGTGGTACCCCATGGATACCAAAAAAAATTTTCCTTTGGGGGTACACACAATTTGAGTAGTAGGGGGTGTTCATAGATTGATTTTGCGAGTTCAACCATTATTTATACCGTAAAAACAAATAATAATAAATAAATATAAAAAATTAAGCCATCTCATTTAAAATCTTATTTTCTTAGCCACTCTAAATTTTTAAGTTATTGGTCTAAGCACTTTAAACAAACAAAAGAAAGAAAAATTCCTCTCCAAAACTCACATAAAAAATAAAAATAAAAATAAAAATAAATTTAAAAAAAAAACCTATGCTTAGAAAAATATTTAATTGTCCAAAGGGTTCTAATTAATGGTAAAGGCTGGAAAAAAAAAAAAAAAAAAAAGTTTTGTTGTCCAAAAGTCTTCTTCATTAAAAGTTTTTTTTTATTAAAAAAAATTTATTTATCCAAAGGCTCAGTTAAAAACTCAATTTTTTTTATTATTTATCTAATAAAAACTCAGATTTTTTTTTTCCCTCGTTGTCCTAAAACTTAAAGGGTATGAATAACCTCAAATTTTAATTAAAAGAACAGCAAAGAAAAATGAATTTTAAATTATAAAATTGTAATATAAAAAACAAAAATTAAATTAAATATTTTTTAAAAAAGCACTATTATTAAAACCTGGGACATTTACACACAAATTCTAATTTATGAACTTATACTCCATTAAGTTATAACTAAGATTTTTTAGATGTTAAAGTCCCATTAAATTTTTAATAGTCGGAATTGCACTTCAAACAATGATTGTTCATCATTTATCATTATCTATCAAAGAACATGATGATTTGACATTTATTTTGATTTTCAAAACTTTCAAATTGAAAAAACTAAAAAAAAAAAAATATGTGCAAAAAATATATCACTACTAGAAGAGGGAGTATTGGCCACGGAACCTTTTGTGACGGTTTAAAAATCGTCACAAAACGCATGTTTTTGCGACGGCAAATGTGCCGTCGTCAAATAGTTTTTTTTGCGACGGAAAATCCAAAACCGTAGCAAAAAATAGCATTTTATGAGACGATTTGTCACCCGTCGGTTTTGGGTTTTTTTTTTTTGCGACGCTATTTATTTCTCCGTCGCAAAAAAACTTCTTTTTGCTTCCCGCACCCTTCATCTTTGCCCTGTCTTCTATACCCTTTCAGTATCCCCTTCTCAGATAAAAAAAAAAAAAAAAAAGAAAGAAAGAAAGAAAAAACGGTCTGCCTTCTCCCAGTCGTCTCTTTCCATCTTGAAGCCCCAACAGCACCAGCGTGGGAAGAGTTCCAGGTAACCCTCCTCTCCTCTCCTTTTCGTTCCTCTCACACTCGCTCGCGCAGACCCTCACAATCTCTCTCTCTCTCTCGCTCAGAGACTGTCTGTAGCAGCGGCGGTGGCAAGAACAAAACAAACCCTCCGGCATCCAGGTATCTCTCATCTACTCTCCTCTGCTGTTCTCTCCTCTTTTTCTTTTCTTTTGCCTTCATTGGAATCAAACCCTCTTTATTGGAACCCTAGAAAGTGGTGAAAAGATTGGAGATTGAAAGAGCGGGGATTGGACCCCTAGTTTTAAATCTATATAAAACTTATTATTTGCATATTTATGGCTTAAATTTTAAATACTGAGAGATGAGAATTATCTATTTCAATACTTAATTGAATGTTCTTCTTACAAGATGATACACTTCTTATTCCTTTCATACATGCTTCCTATAATGAGCATGACGTTGAGCCTCTTGTTGCTGCTTGCAATCCAAGATTTGGTGATTACCAGTGGTATTGCTCATTTATGGAAATATGGGAATTGAAGTTTTGAGTTTGTCACCTGTAAAATTTCTCAGGTTTTTATAGCAATGGAAATTCTTGTATACTCCTTTTTGAATTGTTAAATTGGGGATTTCTTTTGAGACAGCAACAATGCCATGAGTTTATGGACAAAAATAAGAGGCAAAATTGGTAATGGGAAGAGGACTTTTCTCTGGTTTAACCACTGGCATCCTTTGGGGCCTCTTCATAGAAAGTTTGGGGATAGGGTTATATATGACTCTGGTATTCAGGCTCAGGCTAAGGTTGAGTCTATTGTCAATGGTTTTACTTGGAGGTGGCCTAGTTGCCAGACTTGGATGTTAGATGAGATCAAGAGTAGTACACCTGAGCATTTGAGACCCAGTTTGAGTGAGGACTTGATTGTTTGGCAACCTTCTACTGATGGTGTATTCTCTATAAAGTCAACTTGGAATGAATGGAGGCCTAAGGGTCCCAAGGTTAATTGGTCTACTCTGCTGTGGTTTAAGTGTCATATTCCTAGAGTTAGCACTGTGAGTTGGCTTGCTTTCCAGAATAGACTTAGCACCTTGGATAGGATGATTATGTTTAGTATTAGTGTATCTGCTACACGTGTATTGTGTGAGGAGCAAAATGAGGACCACATTCACCTATTTTTTGGTTGCTTTTTCTCTCAAAGAATTTGGCAGTCTTTGCAGGTGAAATGCAATGTGCAGTGGCCTTATCTTCCTTTGTGCAACTTAATTGATTGGTTTTCTACTCATACACACGGTAAGTCTTTGTCCACTACCATTTACAAACTTGTGCTTACCTGCTCCATCTATTGTATTTGGCATGAAAGAAATTGCAGAATTTTCCAATCAAAAAAGTCTAATGAGAACTCTGTGCTAAGTAGGATTAAAAATCTGATCAGACATAGATTGTTGTCTGTGAGCAAGTTTAAAGCTGGTCAGGCTAATGATTGGCATATAAAGGAGTGGTCACTTTCTTCTTCTATTGTTCAATCAAATGGCTAATGTTCTGTTTACATGTACGCTGAAGTTGGTTAGTGTGTTTTTTTTTTTTTTTTTGGGATTTGTTAGCTAACTGTGGCAGGTTTGGCCGGTACATTGTAGGGAAGAGGGTTGAGTGATGGGAGTCCCAAAATAGGTTAGTGAGTGATATAGTGAGTTTCTTTGAGGGTTGAGTATGTGATCCCTCAAATTCTTTCTAACTGTTTGTTCATGCAGGTCCTAAGTTGGCTCTTTGTTAGGGATGTGTGTTGAATGTTAGTGAGCTAAAAGTTAGGGGAGCTTGTGTGTTTACTCTATATTGAGGGTTGAGTGATATGAGTTTGCATATTTGTTGTCTTTGTTTTGCAGCAGGGTAGTCTGCTGAAAGTTGGTGGGCTGAGTGACAGGGCTTGTATTTCAGGAAATCCTTTGCTTTTGAGTGCTTGTTGAATATTCCACTGTGGTGTTGATCTCTTGGCCTTTCAGGATCTCTTCATGGAGGTGGTTGGCAAGTCATCCATTTCTATGGAATTCTTTAAGTTGCTGTAGCTGGATGCTCCTTTTTTATCTCTCTGGCTGCCCTTCATGGCTCTTACTGGTGCTGCTGCTGTCAGTGTGTTGTTGAGAGTTTCCTGTTGTGGTGCATGGTGAGAGTCTTCTATAGTGGTGCATGGCAGGGTGCCTGCTGTCTGCGTGCTATAGTTCCTGTGGCTGTCTCTTGTTGCTGGTATTCAAGCTGGTTCTCTTTGTTTGCTGCAGTGCTGGGTTTGGTAGCTTTCTAATTTAGTGAGCTGATGTTATGGTAGTATGCTGCAGCTGATTTGGCAGATCTTGGTTCGCTCAGGTAGTTATAATTGCTTCAAAGCGCTGCTGATTCCAGTTTCTACGTTTCCAGAATATGCTGTTTGGTGTGGTTGTTATGTTGCCTTTGCTATTTTCTGGTTTTCTCTGTTTGGGTTCTGCTCTATTATGTGGGCTGTACATGGTGTCTTTATTTTTCTGGGTTATAGTCTTTTTTTTTTTTTTTTTTTTTTGGTTGTTATGTTTGATCTTTTTTGTGGTGGTTGTTTAGGTTTTGGTTTTAGCAGTTTGTTGGTAGTTTTTTTTGTTTTCTTCAGTTTTTGCTCTGCTAGGTGTTTTGTCTGTTTCTATTAGGGCCAGAGGAATTCCCCTTGTATTTGTGTAATCTTTTGTCTTTTATTTTATGACTTATTCACCCAAAAAAATAGATAGGAAAGGTATTGATAATTTTTTAAAGCAATGGATAGCAATATAAAATCATGGGCTATCTTGGTTACTTCACTTGGCGTGAAAATCTTGTTTGCTAAAAGATATTGTTGCTACTACAGAGCAACCAAGAGATGCTAATAAATGGTATTGAAACATGGTCGCTGAAACTTATAGTCAAAAGGGCAGCGGTTGACTTTTCTTTACCCAACATTGCTAAAGAAATGCATGTCGGCCACTTACGATCTACAATTATTGGAGACACTCTAGCCCGCATGCTAGAGTTTTCAAATGTTGAGGTTCTCCGGAGATACCATGTTGGTGACTGGGGTACACAGGTAAGTGTGTGTGTGTGTGTGTGCATGTGTGTGTGTGTGAGCACATGCATATCTGTATGAGTGTTTGTTTTCTCTCTTTTATCTTGAAATTTTATATCAGTTCTATCAAAATTATTTATTTTTTTGATGAGGGTTAGTAATAGGTTGTCCCATTTTATGAGTTAACCTTTTCATTTGGATCAAAATAATTTCTTGGGTGAAACAGTGGTTTTAAGTTCTTCAGTGCCTTTTCCCTCCTTAATATGTGATTGGAGAAGGAACTCCAACAGGCCCTTATTGAAGAGGAAAAATTATAATTTTTTATTGATTATTGCTGCTCTAGAAGATAATAATATTATGACCTCTGTGCTGTCTGAATTATGAAAGTCTATTTTGATAATTTTTTTGTTGCTTTCCTATTATGTCTTAAAGATGTTATTTATGTTCTGCAGTTTGGTATGCTAACTGAATTTCTTTTCGAAAAATTTCCAAACGTGGTGGTTGTCAATGATCAAGCTATCGGACATCTCAAGGTGAGAGTTTTTTTTTTGGAAATTAGGTCAAATTTTTGAATTTGTACAGACGGAATACTTCTTCATGTCATTTGAATATTTTTTTATGCTATGTTCAAGCATTAAAGTCCCTTGCTTGTATTAGCAAACAATTCAAGTAACTGGTTGCTTGTGCTGCTTTGAGCAACTTATGCCTTCGCCGCAAACAACTAATCAGCACGATTCAATTTTTTGTCATTGAAATGAATCATGAAATTCAACGAAAGTGGGTATTATTGATTTAACTTGAATGCTATCATTAGGCATTCTATAAGGCATCAAAGCAAAGATTTGACAGTGATCTCGAATTTAAGGAGAGGTCACAACAAGCAGTGGTCAGTCTCCAGGTGAATCATTTACCTTTATACCTTGAAGACCTGTGAGATTGATTATAGTAATCATTAAATTTCTCATTTGTAAAAAAACTTAAAAGTTATAAATTTCAATTTTCTATTTTAGAGGAAATCTGATTTATAAACTGTAAATTTTGTTTCTTTGTTTTGGAAGAAAATCTGGTTAATGATTTTATCTCGAGGTTTCATCATGTCTCATCATTTATCATATTTGTTTTCATTTCCTGTGGCACAACTTGTATCACAAGGTGGGGAAGAGAAGTATCGGAAGGCATGGGCACAAATCTGTGAAATTAGCAAGGGGATATCAAAGAGTTTATCAATGTCTAGGAATTAAGATAGAGAACGTACTTAACTGATATTTTTCTTTCTAACTAATGACAATGTCAAACATTGATTTTGTTTTCCACACAAGTTTTTTGCTCCATGGGGCCACTTAAAAAAGACACCAACTTTTGATTTCAATCTATAGTGTGCATGCTAAAAATAGAACATTCTTGGTTTATGGTTCACAGCCCCCTGCCCCACCAAGTGTTTGTTTCATCCAATACAAATGTATCTGCTTCAAGTCATTGTCACTTTATATTTGACTCATGTTATCAGGTTAGCCATTTTGTATGACTACTTGAATTGATGCTAGATTGATATATAAGATCACAATTCTACGAACATAAAACATTGTTATTTCATCACCTTAGTCATTGTGTAGCCCTAATAAGTAACAGATTACTTTAAATTAATGGGCACAAGAACTATAGCAAGACTAGACTATGAATCTTAGTTGAATTACGTTATTGCATATGCAATGAGGACATTAGTATGGTACAGGCTTACAGTATGGGAGGCCAGAGGCCCATAAATGTAATTTATCATTGTTTATTCTTTTTTATTTTGGACTTAAGAAAATTACTTAATTCAATAGAACTAGTATTTTATATGCTAGTTTCAATTAGGAAAATTGAAATTAAAGATATAGATAGGTGATGAGTGATGGGTTTGATGTGGCATTTAGTGTTTTAGACAATGATTCTTTTACAATGGATTTTGAACAATTGTAAAATTGAAACTTTATAGAATATGTTATACATAATTTATTTATTTATTTATTTATAATTAATGGATTCTCATTCTTGAATGGTAGATGTGTAAGGAGTGAGGAATGCATCAAAATATGTTCCGGCTAGAGTGACTAAGTTGGTTAATGCTGATTTGTGGTTATGTTAGCCGTAAAATGTCTCATTAGTATGAAGTCAAAGTTCTGTGTTTACCCGGTGATATTGTCTTTGACATTGAGAAATTTTTCTGCTTCACGTCTAAAATTCTTCTGAGAAATTCTCTGACAGTGCACCATAATGGCATATATCTATATATCTATATATTCTCTGACAATACGTGATGATATCTTCGCATGTCGATATTGCAGCTTACAATCTTTTTTGTATTTATTTATTTGTTGAAATAAATATCAAATGTTTTACATTTTCTGTAAACTTGAAATTAATTATATTGTAAATGATGTTTTTTTTGTGTTTCTTTTTGCAGATGCAACTCCTTTTGAGTACGTGATGATATCTTTGCATATCGATATTGGAGCTTGCTGTTGATATTAAAACAAACTATAATATATATGTTTTTTTTATTTGTATTGTCGATACTTTTGTTTTGCTTTAGATACAAAAATTTAAGTTCTTGAATATCAAAAATTATTAGTATTGTTGGAGGTTGGTTTATATATTTTTGTAAAGAATATTTGGTTGACAATTGTTACAAGGTATATATATATGTATGATTTTGTGGATGTGGATGTGAATGTATTTTATTTTATAAAATATTAATAATTGTACAGGGAATAAATTAATAAAATATATATTGATTTTATAAAAATAATTTTGTTGCGACAATATTAACCGTTGCTAATGTAATCATCATTTCCTTACGTTTTATTAGCGACGGGTTAACCTGTAGCATATACATATTAGTTCAAACCTTTAGCAACGGTTTAAACTGTTGCAAATATGGTATTAATTTAATTCTACTTTTTTGCGACATTTTAGACTGTCGCTAAAAATACTTTTCGCCACGGTTTAAATTGTCGCAAATGCAATATTAATTTAATTTCACTTGTTTTGCGATGTTTTAGACCGTCGCTAATAATACTTTTTGCGACGTCAAATACTGTCGCTAAAAAAGTTTTGGCGACGGCAACCAACATCGTCACTAAAAGTGAAGTTTTGTCCTCTTTTTTTATGTCAGGTTAAACCGTCGCAAAATCCATTAATTAGCCGTCGCTACAAGAAAGCGACGTCTTGTAACCGTCGCAAATACTTTTTGTCACGCCCCCTTCCGCCACCCCCCATTTCCCGTCGCTACTCCGTCGCAAAAAGTCTTTTGCGACAATATATGGACCTTTTGCGACGTTTGAGACCGTCACAAAAAGTCCGATTTTTAGTAGTGTATATATATATTTGAAAAAATTAAAAAAACTGAATTATTTTCTTAAAGGAGTATGATGATAGAATATTGATGTGCAAAACTGGAAAGAAAAAAAAAAACTTTAAAAATGAAAAAACTAATAATGTTCTCAGTTTTAAAACTGAAAAAAACTGATAATGTTTTCGATTTTATTGGATAGTTAAATCAAACCAATAAATAGAAGGATAAAAACGTTTAATCTGATACTCTGTTTTTTTATCAATAGTGAAACAATTATCTGAAACATTATTATGAAAAATTGATAATGTTCTTAATTTTTCAAAATTAGAAAAAATTAATCAGTGTATTTGGTTTGAGTTTTCTGGATTAAGTTTTTTGAAAACTAAGTTTTTTGGTTTTCGTGGTTTTTTGTTTTTAGTGAATATTTTTAAAATTTTAAACATTTTTTTTATATTTTTAGATGCACCTTACTTAGATGTATCTAAAAAGTAAAAAAATGTACTGAATTCTTGTATTTTTTTTTTGTATTTTTGGTATTTAGTGAATTTTTAAAATTTTTAAAATTTTTTTACTTTTTAGGTGTATTTATATTAAGTGTGTCTAAAAAGTAAAAAAATTGCTTAAAATATTAAAAAAATTCAGTAAAAACAAAAAAATACAGAAAATAAGAAAGTAGAATTTTTTGAAAACTATTTTTGGAAAAATGGAACTAAGCAAGCTAATATTATCAATTTTATTAAATATAACTTATTAGTTTAAAAAATCTTAAATAAACCTGAACTACCATAACATTTATAAATAGAACTTTTAAATAATTAACTCTTAGGCCCCGTTTGTTTGGGGTTATAGGGAGAGGATGGGTTTGATAGTGAGGTGGGACTACTATATGAGGTGTTTGTTTTGAGAGATGGGAGAGGGGACTCCTAATCCCTTGGTATTAGTAAAGGCCTTGGAAAGGGGATTGGGAAGGAGGAGGTAGAGATGGTATTAGAAAAATAGTGAGGGGATTAAAAAAAATTATTTTTTATATATTGGGAATTTTTTTTAAATATTAATGTTTAATTTTTATATTTTTTTTATTTGTTTTATTATTTTATATAAAAATAATTTAACAATTCTTACACGACCAACTATGATCAAAACAAATACAATTTTACTTAATCCACTCAGTAACAATTTCCTTACTATGAATCCCCTCCACTCTACCTTTGAAAACAAACGGGCCTTAAAACTTCCCCGAACTGAATTGGGTCACCTGTGAATGAAATAAGTGTCCTTCGATTGGTACTGGTACTGACTCTTCTTATTGTGATATATAACCAAACTACATGATTTGTAAAAATAACTCCAAAATATGCACATGGATTTCCTATCCAAATTGCCAGTCAACTTCATTAACACAGTCATACTGTTTTTCTTTTCTTTTTTTTATTTAGTAATTTTTTTTTTTTTTTTCAAATGTGCTGAAAGTTCTTTTCAAAAAAAAAAATTCATCAAAGATATTAAAAAAAATTGTCTTTAGCAAGATTTTAAAATTTTCTAAAATATTTTAGTTTAGCAAGAGCTAAAAATGTAGGCCTTTCAATTTATTTATTTATTTTTTAAATTCACTATAAAATTTATTTTTTAAAATTTTTTAAATTTTTTAGTCTAGCAGGATCTAAAAATGTAAAGCATTCTAATTGGTGGTATTTTTTTTTTTAATTCACCAAAAATTAACAAAAAAGATGTTAAAAAACTAAATGTCCATGGAAAATGCTATGTGCTCCAAATTTTTTATCAAACATCTCACATAAGTATAGATTCATATGAGACATTTAACCATTTATTTAATACAAAAATTGATATCCTTAACATTATCTAATGCCCATCAACAAATGGAATTACTTTTGTGTACTTTTTTTTTTTTATCGATACTTTTACAGTAATGCTCCAGACCCCCACAATATTTGTGAGAAGAAGGGGGGGGGGGGGGGGGGTTGGTTATGATTACAAATCAGTTGAAGATTGTAAGGGTCACTAAAAATGAGATTCTCAAACACTTTTCCTACTTTTGTGTCCTTCAAATTCAAGATTTTAATGTTGTTTGTCCTGACAATTACTACGTACATTGTTAGACCTCTAGCCCAAAATTGCTTGCTAAAGCCCAAGCCCAAGTTTCCCTCAACAAACTTGACCTCAGTTTAGGTTTGGCCAAATTTCAACATAAAAAAATTTATTTTCGATTGTTTTAAGTTAATATAAATGTTGCACTTTTTGAAAATAAAATAAAGAAAATGGACTAGAAAGTGAAAATCATTTCCTTTTAAAATTAGTTTATATATTATTTTGTAGATAAACCATGGACTTGTGTTAGCAAAAATTCAGTTTAACTCAATTAACAATGATTAGTCGACAAATTTCAATCAATTTTAATAAACACAAAAAGATCAAGTTTTGTAGTTGAGTTTCATGCCTTAAACAAATTAAAGACTTCCCTTGAGGTAATTGAGTAAAGAAAGATTTGAACAGAAAAATAATATGTTTTTATTCAATTAAATTATCATTTGCTATCGGTTAAGATAGCTCAAATAAGAACAAAGAAATGAGAAATACAGCAATCGATAGAAAGAAGAGAAATGGGGATTGGAAAAAGCTATTAGTTTAATCTACTCCTAAAATGTCTAACTTAGAACTACTCCTAAATAACTCTTTACGAGTGTGATTGATGGTTGTTAATGATTTTTGTATTTCTCTTGGCCTATTTATAGGCTCAGCCACATGAAAGAAAGAGATAATTTAAGTTCACGATTTCCTCAACAAACTCATGATTTTCTCCACATTATCCATATCTATAGGAACTATTTTGCAGATTTGGTGCTTGATTTGATCTTGACTCCATGATCTCAGCAACTAACTTTCAAATTGTTGTAATTGCTAACTTTCTGGCACTCTATTTAACATATCATCATGCCGCGTCGCTAACACATTTGTCATGCCACGCTATCATGCCTATCGATAGAAATAATAATAATAAAAACAAATGTAGTTAAGGTTATTCTTTGAAAATAGATTATGATTTCAATCGACAGACATAATCAAACTTGGTCATAACTAATAGGCCACAATCGATAGAAAAATAAAATGCGGTGCAAACAATGCCCACCTCATTTGAATGGATTGACGAATGAAATCCAATTAAGTGATTTATAAAGCAATTTATCACAATCGACATAAAATATTTTATAGTGCAAATAATTCAAATTCTTGAAGAGTTATATTACACCCATAGTAACTTTTAATCTATCACTATCGATTGGCAAACACTCTATCTTTGGCTCTGTCGAGTGCCATAACAAAGAGTCACATCCCTTATTTTTAAAATAAAACAATTCTCTGTTAGCCACATTTTGGCTAATTAAAGAGAATTCACTACATATAGCATCTTTCAATTGTTGTTGTTTTTCAAACCATGTTATGAAAATTAATTTTAGTGTGATCCACAATTCCAAAATGAATGTTGGATCCCAAAACTCACATAATTGAATGTTATGAAAAATTCATAAACTTTAACACTTTGAACAATGCCAAAAAAATTCACATTCAATAAATGTGGGTCCATAATTTTCCGTCATCTTTGGCTTAAAATCATGCTCCTCAAGTGAATTTTTACCATTATTTTGTGATATTTTTTAACATTTTCGAGAGAAGAGGTCTTTCTTTTTAGCCATTAATGACTTGGTACTTTTTGCCACGTTTAGCAAAACATCATGCCCGCCAAATGAACCTTTATTATCATAATTCTCAATATTTTTTAAGAGAATGAGTTGTTTTTTAATTTTAGCCATTAATGGCCTATGAAAATTCTCCAAGTCATATATTATCTTCATGACTTGGTGTGTTAACCCTTCTAACCACATGCCTTGGCTCTTTATGAATGATTGGTTCTTCAAAAGTATGTGTATTAACCGTATGAGCCACATTATGTTCATATCTTAATTTTTCATTGGCCATTATATGCCTTCTAATTTTTGCTTCCAATATAGAATTTCTTCATCAATTAGAAAATTTTGGCCTTAAAGTTGATTAATATTTCCATCACAGTAATTTAAATCTATTTGCGTCAAATAATACGGAAATGATGAAATTATTTGAAATATTTGCCTACAAAGAGAATTAATTTATTCTTTTAGGGCTAAAATTTCACTCCCGCACCAATAAATTTCATCCTTACAACGCAAAATCATTCTTTTCACATCATTTGTCATGCATTATGTTGACAGTAAGCAGTAGAACCACTACCACAATACTGGCAATGTTCAAAATATGAGGGATTCCACTGATAATCTATATTTATGGGATCATTGCCACTCCATTGGCAGTTTGTATCGATGCGTGCACAATATGTAAGCACACCTATTGAAGGCATGATTTCATAGGAACAAGTATGCTTATTCATTATCATCACTCCAAGTTAGAATGGTCCCATTGGGCGTGCCAATTTATGTTAGCAAAAATTCAGTTTAACTCAGTTGACAGTGATTGATCGATAGACTTCAACCAATTTTAATAAACACAAAAAGATCAGGTTTTATGGTTGAATTCTATACTTTAAACAGATTAAGGACTTCATTTGAGATAATTGAGTGAAGAAGGATTTGAACAGAAAAATAATATGTATTTATTCAATTAAATTGTCACTTGCTATCGATTACAAAAACTCAAACAAGAACAAAGAAATGAGAAATACAACGATCGACAGAAAGAAGAGAAGTAGGGATTGGAAAAAACTACTACTTTAATCTACTCCTAAATTGACTAACTTAGAATTACTCCTAAATAACATTTTTCGAGAGAAGAGGTTCTTCTTTTTTAGCCATTAATGGCTTGTTACTTTTTTCTAAGTCCCTAACATATCTGTCATGTCACATTAGCATGTCTATCGACAGAAATAATAATAATAAAAACAAATGTGGTCAAGTTATTCTTTGAAAATAATTTATGATTTCAATCAACAGACCATAATCAAACTTAACCATAATTAATAGATCACAATCGACAAAAAAATAAAATGTGATACAAACAACTTGCAAGCCCAGTGGCATCTATTGACTAGCATGGCTATTTTTGAGGCCAACTAGTAAGGGACGTAGCCCAACCTGTGGGTTGGGATTGGGTTTGCGCCGCGCATTATAAATTTCGTTTTGATAATTTAAACTGTTCATTATTTGTTACACATTTTATATATATCATTTATAAAAAAATTAAAAATTAAAATTAAGTTGATCAAAAAATCGTAACCTATTCAATTTATCACATTTATCACACAAAAAAAAAAAATGAATAGTCTATTTTAAAAACACAATTGTCATCTATTTTTGTAATGATAAACGCGATTATTAGATAAATAAACTTTTTTTTGTTTTTTTTTTGTCTTTTTGGTTGGTGGATGATAGATCAGAGGAATCCACCTCCGAAGAAAATTGCAAGATTGAACATATTCGTTTTCAAGTCCAATCTAGCTACAACACAACTACATATCAAACAAGTTACATAAAACAAGCACATGTTTGTATATGTACACAAACACAGTAACACAATAGACCTTTTTTTTTTCCACTTCAACAAAACTAGACACACTTCAAAGATAACAACATCAAATAAAAATACAGAAAAAAATTGCTCTCTACAACAATCACAATTTAATTTTAGAATAACATTGAGACTCCACACCTCGAGTTTTAATAATGACAGAGATGTCGCAGTAACAAAAAACTGTTGCACTCAGCTTGAAAATCTTCAGCATACCCACCTTACCATGCATTGCAGATGTTGATGTAAAGTTGAGACTTCCGGCCCCAATATCTTTCCAAAAATCAGGGCTCGTGATCAACTTATCCCCGGTAACATTTGCATAAGTGGTAATGTTGAGTTTGCCGCGTGCAGGGACTGTTTCGGGCTCCATGGGTACTTCTGCTATATTGATACCGTGGTAATTGACATAAGTTGTTGTGCTCTTGTACTTGAAGTTTCCATAGTTACGGTTTACAATGGTTAGAGTCAAGCCTAATGTTGCATTTAGACTAAAAGGGTATACTTGAAATTGAACATTCTCAAGTGTTGCAGGGTAGGTGAGGATTTTGGGTTGTTTTGGCTTGAACACGGTGAAAAACAAGGTTATAGAAACGGTTATGAAGACGATCAAGAGAATGAAGGTGACTCCGCAGCAGATTTTTAGACCCTTCCGGGAACTTCTGGCTTGAGGTCCGGGCATTTTCGCTGAATTGTGATAATATAGTGCGATTCTTCAATGTTTTTGTGATCTTTGCAGGGCTTATAACATGGGCATATAAAAAGGGTTTGCTAATTGACATGTAGATTTTTTAAAATTGTTTTGATTGAGATCAGGGGTCACTATAGAGATTGTTTTACGGCGACATGGAATTGTATAGTATTATTATTGTTCTGCATTGTGTATTTTCTAAAAGTGATGGTGAGAGGAATGTTCATGTGGACAAAGTAGAGGAAATTGTTTTTGTTTTTGATGTATATTCTATAGGTAGACTGTTTGTTTAGCAAAGTGTAGAATAATATTAATTAATAAGATGGGCATACACTACAATGACTATTAGTATGTCATGCACCAAAAGACAACAATTTAATTCCTCTGTTGCTGCCCATTTTACGCGGATTACTCTCTGATTTCATATTTAGTTTCCATCTAATTCTCTTATTTTCCATGTTTTTGTGTATTGTTTGTGTGCTCGATGTACTAATTCAAGCATAAGACATCTAAAGATTATACCTCCTTTTCCAGGATTTAAGGTTAAGTGTATGTGCTAATTCTATTATTTCCATGTTTTGCTTGTGTGATTGATGCACTAATTGAAGTATAACTAGGTGTAAGATATCAAAAAACTAGAATAAGAATTTTAAAAAAAGAAATAAAATTTTGCCCCCATGCAGGATCGAACTACAGACCTTCAGTTTACAAGACTGACGCTCTACCACTGAGCTATAGGGGCTTGTTTGATCGTCATTCTATTTGTTTACTTAAATAAATATTTAAAATATTATATTTATTTTTCTAAACATTGTTTGCCTATCTGTATAAATATACATGAACTATGCTCTTATCTCTGACTCTTGAATCTAACGAGTGTAAATAAATGGAAGCTTCCAACTTGTTTGTGAAATTTAGTTATAAGGTTTTTTTTTTTTTTTTTTTTTTTTAAGAGCAAATTACATATACCCCCTCGAGGTTTAGCAAAATTACAGATACCTCCCTGAGGTTTGAGAAATTACAGATACTCCCCTGAAGGTATTATTTGCATAACAAAATTAGGAAGCAAATTGTTGTGAAAATATAAACCTCAGGGGGTATCTGTAATTTTCAAAATCTCATGGAGTATCTGTAATTTGGCTAAACCTTGAGGGAGGTATATGTAATTTGCCTTTTTTTAATCAGTAATTTACAATTTTAAGGAGAATAATTATAGTCTATCAACACATATATTAGCCTAATATGATTGTGATATTAAGTTATAATTCAATGTGAAACTTTGATTTTTATTTTGTTGGAACACAATACAAAATTCAGTAAGATCCAATTACGTACGGAAGCCTTTGTCAAAAATCAATTTTTTATTTTTTATTTTTTATCTTTTGATTAATTGCACTTTTTACCCTCTAATTTTTATCTACAATTTACTTTAGATCTTCTAATTGTAATAATTAAATTATCATATTTTAATTTGTATTTCAATGTGACTTCCCATCATTCACTATTAAAAATTTAAACATAAAATACTAATGTAGGGGCTAGGTGAACATTTTTATGAGTATTAAAGAAATATTTTTATGATAAGAGTATAAGGGCGTAACTATGCTTTGAATAATGATGTCAATTGACACAATTGAATTTCAAATTTTTAATAGAGTATATGTAAAAAATTATAAGAATTTACAAATTGAACCTAGTGGGTCTAAATAAAATAAATTAATTTTTAAATTTTTACAAATTAACCCCAGTAGGTAAAAACAAAATCAAACTTTATTCAGAAATTTAGACTTCTAGAAACAAACCAAATGTTTGTTTATTCCTCTTGGAGACTGGACATCGACTTTTAGTTCTCTCTATCGATTATTGCTTTGGTTGTCTCTTATTCTCACGTTACTTTTTCCTTCATTCTTTTTCTCTCTAATGTCCCAATATTTTATTTTTATTTGTAATTTCACTAATTTGGGTTATTTTTGTCAATGTGATTTGAGAATATATGAAATTTACAAAATATTATGTGAATGTTAATGTTGACAAATTGTGTAAAACTAAAAATATGATATATAACATTAATGATACTTTGTTAAATGACCCCGCTAAAGAAAATTTCTGGTGACACCATTGAGAAAGTATACTCTTCATCTTTCAACTTACAATTAAATTCCATATTGAGTTATCATGTTTCAACTTTTATGGGATGATGAAAGAATTAAATTGAAACAGAAGTTATATTTCAATAATTTAATTATTAGAATTAAAAAAGTGAGGGACAAAAAGCAAAAGTAAAAAGGTGAAATATATAATTTACCCCTTTTTTCATACCAAAAAATCTGATAACAGGTCATTCCCTCTATCTTAGTAATTAAGACTTACTAATTAAGGTCGAAATTAAAGGCATAATTGATGTAGTTGAAACCATAGTTGCTAAAAAGAAATGTGGTGTTTGTTTTGTTGGTAACGCGTTGAAGTTTAGTACACATAGGGCGTGTTTGATTGGGGGATAAGGGGGGGATTATTTACTGTGCGGATTGTAATCCGTAAATCTAATCCGATGTTTGTTTTTTTTTTAGTCCGCCAGACTCCATGTCCGGCCGGACTCCTAATCCCCCATATGGGGGATACCACTGTCCGGGGGAGGGGTGTGGGATAGTATTGGTGGGATTATTTACTGTTTGGATTAGAGGGGTGAGATGACCATTTTGCCCATTTTATTTGTGTTGCTGTTGTGTTTGATTGGACCATGAAGTGTTGGATATAAATATTGAAAATATATATGTTTCAAACATTGAAAAAAAAACTGGTGCTAAAAAAAATATTGAAAAAATTTATTTAATTTCATTTAATTTTTTATTTATTTATTTAATTTGTTGAAATAATTTTTATGGATATTTTATTGATGTTTTATTTTAAAATTTTGTTTATGTTTTATTTAATTTCATTATTTAAATTTAATAGATGTTTTATTTAATTTCATTTTTTGATTATTATTTTTTTAAAAACAAATTTATTTAAAATCTTAATTAAAAAATAATATATATTTTTATTGATATTTTATTTATTTATTTTTAAAAAATAAATTTATTTAATTGTGTAAAAAATAAAATAAAATAATTTTTTATTTAATCTAGCTAAAAATAATTAAAATATTATAGATATGTTTAATATTGCTATTACTTAGTAAACAATTTAAAAAGGGTAAAATAGTCATTTGTTCATTTATCCTATCCAGTCCGTCCAACCAAACGTTGGATTCACTAAAAATAGTCCAGGGGATTCACAGTCCGGACATCTAATCCCATGAAAAAACAAACACAAGATACATATCCAATCCAACCAAATAGTCCGGAGGATTCACAGTCCCAGGACTCAAGTCCGATGGATTCTAATCCGCCCTTTTCCAGTCCGCCCAATCAAACACACCCATAGGGCATGTGCTGTCTGTCTCCTGGCGTTTCTCGCCCTTCACGGCTCACATTGTCGCCGGCCCAAACACCTCCGAAATATATCATATTTAATTAGAAAACATATAATATATGTATTTTATAATTAAATAAAAAATAACATAATTTCATATTTTTTAAATTATAATTAAAAAATATATTAGAATCAAACACAAGATCTCATGAATTATAATTAAAAAAAATTAATTATAATTAAAAAAATGGCATAATCATAATTACGGCAGTGTATATTACAAATTTCTGATTTAATCATAATTATAGTGTATATGAAACATCCCTAAAAGGGTGTATATACTAAAAATTAATCATAATTAAAAAAAAAATAGTATAATCATAATTAGGAGCGTATATAGTATAAAAGGTATTTATTAGAATTCCTCTATTTAATTATATATTAAAATAACAATGCTAGGTAGCTCAAAATTTTGTGGCTCAAATGGCTCAAATCACTCAAAACGACGTCATTTTGAGTGTAAATGAGTGTAAAACGACATCGTTTTGATAAATTTGAACCATTTGAGTCACAAAATTTTGAGCTACCAAACATTTTCCATATTAAAATATAGGAAAATTATATTATACATATCCAAATATCATATACACTTTTAACTATGTTATTTTTATCTTTAGTTTTGACAAAAAAAAATTAATTATAACAATATTTTAACATATTTGATTACGACTATTTTACATTTGATTATATATTTTATTTTTATTTTTTTTTATAATTAAAAGGTGTACCTTTTACTATATCTATACTATATATTAAGTAAATTAGGGTTTTTAATTCCAAGGCCTGTGAGAGTTTCAATATTCCAATCTAAATTTTCTAAATTTTTTATTAAAAAAAAAAAACTCAGCATTTCTTGATTTGGTCAAAATCGTCTGATCAGTATTTATTAACTTTTTTCAATCCATATGTCTTTCCACATGCCTACATTTATTGATTTAGTTAAAATCTCCTGATCAACATTTAAAATCTCTGCATACAAATAATTATAAATATAATCTATATATAATTACTGTAATATCTTTTTTAATTTCTCTCCTACACTATAATTAGTGATAAAATTATTAAATTAATTTTATAAAAAAATTTAAAAAATATAATTTATATATTAAAAAAATCTAAAACAAAAATAAATATCTATAATTATCCGTGCCTATCACCGGATAGGCTGGTTATTATTTTAACAGCAAACCCAAATTGTTGTTCCTGAGCTCCTTTTTGTTTTTGCCCCACAACGGATCGCCATCGTCGCTCTCTCTCTCTCTAAAATTCAATCTCTCTCTAGAGTGATTCGATCAAGATGAACGACTTGCTCACGGTATACTTAATTATCCCTTTTATTCTGTATATAGATTATAGATTTCGCTTTGACTGTTACTGTCGATGCGATGGCTGTTTGTATTAGTGCTTGATTAGTACGATTTGAACCTACTACTTAATTGAATTTCAATTTTAGTCTGATTTAATGATGAATATGTTCGTCAAATTCTCACAAGTATGTTGAATTGGTGTTGACTCAGATTGAATTTGGTACTGTTAGGTTGATTATTATTATTATTATTATTTTCCAGTTTTTTTATGATATTTGTGGCAATTGAACACGCTGTTTGGATCTCAGATTTGTGAAACCAAACTGAAAAAGAAACAAAAAGGGATTTTTGACAAATTACAGTAATTTTCTTGCCATTTTCCTAATCTAACCCAAAAAAGAGGGGAAAATGCTTTTACTTGTAATTAAAGGGTCTTTTAACAGAAAATATAGTTTTGAATCTTATGTTATCTGTTATTATGTTTGCAGATAGTGATCTTAACTAAGCTATTTAGTTGTATTAAATTTTTTTAAGTTGAAGTTGTTTACTTTGTGCCCTATATACTCAAGTTTTGAAACTTGTAAGATTGAAATTACAATTTTATTTTTTGTTCCTTGATTTTTCATCTGTAAAGAGAAGAAGAATCTGCTTGAATACAATTGATTTGATGCGAATGCTTTGTTTACATAATTTGATTGTTCATTCCAAGACAACCCAACAATTTAGTTGTTTTCCTACTTTAATCTCTTCGGATGAACTTGGTTGGTTTAAGTGCTCTCCTTGAAGGTTCTCTATAGTATTCTTTGGTAGTTTAATTGTTCGTGATTTTTAGTTCTTCTAACTCACTTGGTGAAGACTATTCAAGTTCGTATAACTATGTACTGTTTCAGGATTCATTTGTTGGTGATGCCAAAGATCATCCTTCCAGAGATGCAGATATTGAGATGGGTGCTCGAGTCCCTAGGAGTAATTCAGATTTGGGAATGGAAGCTTTCAATAAGCAGGTACATGATACATCCCACCCAAATTATTTTTTAAAGGATTTTGTTAACGATTTCCCTAAGTGCACTTGTTAACGAGCTTAAGAGAGTGTTCTGTAAAGAATGTACTAGCATTTTAAGTTTTGTTAACCAATGCCCTTAGGACACTCATTAACAAAACCCTGTAAAATCCTTGTTATGAATAGGAAGCACCATCCCATTTTACAATGTTGGACTTTGTGTGTATGTTGTGGATAAAGGGTTAGGATGAAACTTGAAGGGACAGGAATCACAAAAGAACTATAGTTTTTTTGTCAATTAATCTTTTGCTTCCTGATTACTTCTTATTGTTTTGTTTCTTTTTGACTGTGTTGCAGATACAAGATGTTGAGAAACAAGTAGACAAGCTGTCTGGGTTGCTTACAAAACTTAAGGTATGAACTGGACCGTTCTCCTTTTAATGTTGCATCCTGACATTAAGTATTTTTCTTTAGCGATGGGTTGTGGTATTTGTGATATCTCATTGAATTGGTTTTTCCTGAGTTAATGGAGCATATGCGCTGTGGTTCTAAGGAAGCAAGCAATTAGTTTTCATTTATGTCTTGATCAGTCTCTGTGCCTTCGATATTATGCATTGCCTTAGCTATTAATTATTACTTTGTTGAAGGAGAAGACATTAGAAATATGTTCTTTAGTTGTTTCATGCTTTATCTCTTGATAGGTCCTGTTAGAATTAAATTTCAGTCCTGGTATAAGGTTGTCATGCTTCATAAGAACAAGCATTGAACTGGAAAACGGACCAGCATAAGGTTCCCTGCTTCAGCTGTCCCCTTCAGTAACCTGACGCTCAATGTCAAAAACAGGAAAAGGAAGGCAGCCTCAACTTATGCTTAGTGCACTCAAATAGTGGATAACCTTCTATGTGTGTTTACCTTATAAGCATATATTGTTTGCAGTTTGTCGAACCACAAGACTTTAGTTTCAACTCTTCATCACCTGCAAATGTGAGCATATGTTGAGTAGCTCGACTCATATCTCTCTCCCTACTTTCAGAGGGATGGATTTTTCAAGTAAGAGAGTGTTCATCATATCCCTTTGAGTTACGGACCTCATCTTTCTCATGTACTTGTGTCATCCCAGATCAAAATTTTCATGGATTTTCAAGCAAGTCAAATAATCTTGTCAAGTAGCGGTGCATGTCTTCTGTTTTATTTCTCTCCATCCTGTCAAGTATAGCAGAATCATCAAAACTTCCCTACTTCTTGTTGTAGGTAGAGGAAGAAGGTTAGCTTGCAATAGATGAAAAGTTAACTTTCTCTGTTGTTTAACATACCTTGATGGCTATCCATGGAACCCTGAAAGACTTGCGTCTTTCTTTCCACCAAATCTACAGAATCAGTGATATATTGGAAGGATTTGTTCTTCTTCTTGTAGGTGTAGGCTTTATTCTTTTTCTGAAATTTTGCTAATTGTTGCAAAACTTAACTGTTTGCAACTGCAGTTGGCCAATCAATACCCTTGCAACCTGACTCTGATACCAAAAATGATAGCAGACAGCTCTAAGAGGAAACTGTAATATCATATATGATGGCCACTGAAGGCAAGTGATAAAGGAAGGAAATTGATAATGAAGAAAAACAAGGGTTTAAGAGTGTAAAAGAGAGTAGCAATTGCAAAAGTGATGTTTTTTCCCCCCAACATGCTATTGCGAATCCATTTGAATACACGGGACTTCATTTCTAGGTTTTGTGAAACTTTCTAGGATGTATAATTTCTAAGAACTAAAGAACCATATAGGATTCAGTTTATTATTATTATAAAGTAATAGTACCTAAAAGCTTTTAATGTGTCATTTTGTGCAACCCAATCCTTACTTGGATCAAAAGTATAAATTATAAGAAAAAATTGAAACATTGAAAACAACTCTTGTGAGTCTAATTACATGCATGTAAGATGCTCAACCTTGATGCTTTATTCATAGAATTATTACTTCAATTTTTTTGTATCTCATTTTTTTGTATCTCAAAAATTGATTATAAAGTGGGATATGAGTTTCCCCTTTTATTATTATTATTATTATTTTGGGTACGAAAGCAATATGAAATAAAAAAAAAAAAGAAGAAGAAAAACTAGAAGCAAGCAGAAGCAAGAGCTATTGTTATCCTGCAGGGACTAGGAGACCTGTAGATATGCTGTTTATTGTAGCTTTCTGGTTCATACGTCAGTGAAACTCTTCCTTACTTTACTGGTGTTTTGTCTTATTGTTGTTGTAGTGTTGCATGAATCAAGAATAAGATCTTCATTATCTGTCTTCTTTACAAACAAAAAGAAGACCTTCAATTCTCTTAAACCTTACTGATCTTGATTTCAGCATTTGTTATCATTCATACCGTAGCAGTTGTAGTACAAGTACCTAATTTTGTGTACAGCTGGATTTGAAGAAAATTAAGTTCTCTAAGCATGGGTTATATGCTTATTCATGCTTTTGCATGAACCAAATGATGCAATATTAGTTTTTCTCTTTCTGGAAATCATACTTTAATTTAACTTTAGAAACTCAAAATGTGAGCCCTTTCCTGCAGGATGCTAATGAGGAGTCAAAGTCCGTTACAAAAGCTTCATCCATGAAAGGTCAAATCCTTGTTTTATTTCTTTCAGTCTTATGCTGAAATGTTTTAGTTGCAAGGTGATTATCACGCACTTGTATCTCATTGCCACATTTCCTGTGCATCAGTGGCATGCTGAGTAACTCAGTTTAGATTATCTTAGCTAGTTATGTAGTGATATTGGCCTAGTCACATGCCCCCCTTTTTTTTTTCTTTTTCTTTTTCTTTTTCTTTTGGTCTTGTGGTGATATGCAAGAAAACCAATTTTTATCCTTTTCAGCAACTGGTTGACAAAATTTTAGGTTTAGTTAGCTAACTGCTCATATTTGCTGTAGTTCTTCGTCTGCAACAATCTGATCTGATTTCTCATTTTCAGCAATCAAAAAGCGAATGGAGAAAGATGTTGATGAAGTGGGAAAGATTGCACGAAATGTCAAAGCAAAACTAGAAGCAATAAGCAAAGATGTATTTCTTAATTCCTTTATTTTTATGTCTATCAAAATGTTATCTGATGGTAGTTAGCCTGGTATGGCAGTGTGTACTGATTCCCTCTTCTTTCTCTTTAGAACTTAGCCAATCGACAGAAACCTGGATGTGGAAAGGGAACAGGTGTTGATCGATCAAGGACAAATATGACAAAGTGTGTTTCTTCTGCAGCATATGAATTTCAGATTATTGCACATTTGTTGTTTTCGAATCATATTTAATTATTTTCTTGAAACGCAGTGCCTTGACAAAAAAGTTCAGGGACCTAATGATTGAATTTCAGGTATATTTGGATATATATTCATTTTGGTAGTTGCTTTCTTTTCATTCACTAACTGAATTTCCTTGATCAGACTCTGAGACAAAGGATCCAAGATGAATACCGTGAGGTCGTGGAGCGAAGGGTCATAACAGGTCTGAATATTGCTGTCTGCATATAAACAAAAATTACGGTTGAAATTTGAAGTTGGAATGATGTCTTTCGTAATCATTTTGCTTGTTGCTGGCTGATCTTGTTTTTATTGGCTATGTTTCACTTTGTGTTTTAATTTTGAGATGACTGAGCAGTCACAGGAACCAGACCAGATGAAGAGGTGAGCCAAAATAATGAGATCAATATTTGGGCTGTAATGGTGAAATGGAACTATGGATGTTATCCTAACTGAAATTTTTTTTGACTGTATCAGACAATCGACCACCTGATAGAAACCGGTAACAGTGAACAAATATTCCAGAAAGCTATTCAAGAAATGGGAAGAGGGCAGGTACTACCTTTTCTACTTTTACCATATTTCCCATACTACATGTGTTTCTGGTTGTGAACAAGTCTCGTGAACTAAATTGTAGCTAGTCACTAGTTTAATTATCTTTTTATGTATGTGTTTTGTCTAATACATCCGGCTACAGATAATTTCAACTTAATTTGATCCTCCTTCTATGACTGGTTGACTGTTGAGTTGTGTCTTGTGTGTTTAATACTTGAATAAGATTCTGAATTTTGCCCATGGAGTGAGATTAATGGAAGTTGGTCTTCTATTTACAAAAGGTTTGGGTTGGGACCTGTAGATTCCTAAAATTATTTGTTTTCTGGTTGATGACGTATGGAGTGAAATAAGAACACGGTGCCATATAGCCTTGGGTCTCGTTTTCTTGATGTTAGAGGAAGTAAAATTTTGGATATCAATTAAATAGGTATCTGGGAATAGTTTTTGACTTCATCTGATACAAGAATCTGTTCTAGTATTACCCTTATTGGAACTTTCTATAATACTTTTGGCTAATAATCTGTGTTTTGGGATCTTTTAGGAGCTAAAACTAATTTACTTCTGTTTTCCATGCATCTATATGGGTTCTTGAAGTCACTATGGTTTAAAAAATCTCGATATACCCTTGACCATCAGTCTCAGATGGATGCTAAAAATTTATACTACAGTCACAGGCACAGACACAAGCATACATGCATACTATTGCATACGCATGCACACACAGAAACGCACTCAACTACAGCATTTAACTATTCATGTGTAACTTCTTTTCTTTTTCCCTAATGTCTCTCTCTTGTTATTTCATTTTTTTCTTTTTCAGAGTTGCCTATATTTTTCTCAATATTGTTCAAGATAACAATCTTTAGGTTGTCCAGCAAGTAGCATTTTCGCTTTAAAACTTAACTAAGTTATTATGGTTCAACCAGATTAGTAATTGGTCAATTAGAGTTACTTGTATTGCTTTCAGTAGTGTTCAAGATAAAACTCTAGTTCAATGTAGGGTGGATCCTCTTCTTCTTTCTTTTGTTTTTGGGGGGGTTTAATTCGCAAGGCGTCCAATGCATGTGAACATGGTTGGTTGCAGGTGCTGAATACCGTGGAAGAAATTCAGGAGAGACATGATGCTGTGAAGGAGCTAGAGAAAAAGCTTCTTGACTTGCATCAGGTATAGCTGAATAAACCTATGTTTGGTCTTCCCAATATTACCACCTACTTGTTTAACATGATTGTATGTTTCAGATTTACCTTGATATGGCGGTTTTGGTTGAGGCTCAAGGGGACATATTAGATAACATTGAAAGCCAGGTATACTTTTGCTCTGATTCTTTGCATGTGCTCTCTTTGCAAATGCATTGTGAACAAGGTGTGAAATAACGGTGGTGGTTACTGTTATGGTAGCGGTAGCATTGACATGGTTGTAGGATGTAATGGCCATAGTGTAACGGTGGTGACAACTAGAACCATGAATTTTTTAATTCTTCATACAACTTTAGAAAAACATATTGATACACATGTTTTTATTTTAGAATCACATTTAGTGAAAAATCATTTTTAATATTTTTGTTTAGTTTTAATACATGATCCAATATATATATTAATTTTTATAGTAGTCATAAGTTACTATGGAGATTTTTCCTATTGTTGCGGCCATTACGGTTATGAATTTCTGTCATACTACTATAGCGGCCGTAACGGGCGGTGGTAACCACCACAATCGTTACATAATGGCATTATATAACGGTTGCTGTCGCTTTTTAAAATATTGATTGTGAGAGAGGATGTGTTTTGCTTTGTCTATCGTGTGTGTGTGTGTTAATGGAGGGCTTGTTCAGGTCTCGAATGCAGTCGATCATGTCCAGTCAGGTACAACTGCACTTCAGAAAGCAAAGAAACTTCACAGGAATTCCCGAAAATGGATGTGCATTGCCATTATAATTCTCTTAGTAATAGTAGGAGTCATAGTTCTTGGCGTCCTCAAACCTTGGAATAGTAAAAAGGGAGCTTGAGTCTGTCCCGTTGGGGTTCATTTGTTGTGAATGTAGTAGTAATGGTCTTGAGTTGATTGGAAAATAATTTATAATTATGTCTCTGCATGTGTGTATGTGCATTCTTCCTGTTTTGGTGTGGCCTTTCCATTGCAATTCTTGGTCTATGTATTCCTTTTTTAAAAAAAATTATTTGTTTGACTTTTAGTGGTCTGTGTAAAGTTCGTGTTTTGGTGGTTAGAGGATTTGGACTGCAAATGCAGTGATGTCTTATTGGCAGAGGGTTTCTGAATCGATTGCTTGATTTTGATTTGATTTGATTTGATTTAATTTAATGTGATCTTTGCTGCTGATCCTATAGTAACTGTACGGATTTGCTTTTGGGCTTGTTAGTTGTGTTTTTGTTTGCTAGTGTCATTTTTTAGAAGAACAAAAACTGGTTCATTTGTTTTTCTACCAAAAAGAGAGAGAGAGAGAGAGAGAGAGAGAGAGGTCCAGTTTTTTTTTTTTTTTTCATTTTATTTTTTCAAAATGAAGCCAAAAGTTGTGATACTTTTCTATTACATTTTTATTTACATATATATATGTATATTTTTGCTACAAACACCACATTTTGTAGAATTTTTTCTCTAATTTGTCGTATGGCTGTGTTTGGCTGTGTTTGTTTGGAGTACAAGGCTATGGCCTGTATTCGATGTTACATTTCCCCCTCCAGAAATAGCTGCTAAGAACTTGAGCATGAATATCTAATTCAGGAACTTCGGCCTTATTTGGTCATGTTTTGGTTTCTTTATTTATTTGTTACTATTATTTGTATTTTTGAAAAACAAAAATAATGAAAGAGCTACAGAACACCATCGTTTTAATTTTTGTGCAAATTTTAAAGGTAGTTTTTTGCTATTTCTTCGCTCGCGCCCCGGGCCGGGGGGTGTTGTGGGTTTCTTTTATTTTAATATATATATATATAAATTTTTGAAGATAGCTCGCCTAGCAAATTGTGTTTCTTACAAAATTAAAGTAGAAAACGAAACATAAGGGTCTGTTTGGTAACGTTTACGTTTTCAGTTTATATTTATAAAAATTTTATAAATTAGTTTTTGTTTATTTTTAGAAAAACATAAATTACAAACACGTTTGGTAATTGACAAAATGTTTAAAAAAATTTAAAAATATAAAAAAGAGTGAGAAATGGCAAGTGGCGGCAGACAACGGTGGTGGAAAGTGGTGACAGTGGGTGGTGGGTAGCGGGTGGTGATGGCGGATGGGTGGTGGTGGTGGTGGTGGTGGGTGGGTGGGTGACAGTGGGTGGTGGTAGGTGGTAGCAAGTGTGTGGTGGTGGTGGTGGCGGCGGGTGGTGGTGGCAGGTGGGTGGCGGATGGTGGGTGGTGGGTGGGTGGGTAACGGTGACGGATGGTGGCGAGTGGGTGGTAGTGGTGGTGGTGGCGGCGGCGGGTGGTGGATGGTGGTGGCAGGTGGGTGGCGGATGGCGGGTGGTGGTGGGTGGTGGCGGGTAGGTGGCCGGTGGTAGCGGCGGCGGCGGCGAGTGGGTGGTGGTGGTGGTGGTGGCAGCGGCGGCGAGTGTGTGGCAGGTGGCTGGTGGCTAGTGGTGGCAGTTGATGGATGGTGGTGGCAGGTGGGTGGTGAGTGGTGATGGCGGGTAGGTGGCGGGTGGTGGTGGCGAGCGGTGGATGGTAGTGGCGGGTGGTAGGTGGGTGGTGGTGGTAGTGGTAGTGGTAGTGGTGGCGAGTGGGTGGCAGGTGGGTGGTCGGTGGTGGTGGTGGTGGTGGTGGCGGCGGCGAGTGGGTGGCAGGTGGGTGGTCGGTGGTGGTGGGTGGCGGTAGCGGGTGGGTGGTGGTGGCGGGTGGTGGGTGGTGGGTGGTGGTGGCAGGTGGGTGGTGGGTGGTGGTGGCGGAAGACGGTGGTGGAAAATGGTGGCGAGTGGTGGCTAGTGTTGGGTGGTAAAAAAAAAAAAAAAACTCAAAACTCAAAACGGAAACATATTTTTTGAGTTTACATTTTTTGGCCAAATTTATAAACTGAAGCCACTGATTTATAAATTAAAAATTTACCAACCAAGTTTTTATTTGAGTTTTTTAAATTTTTGTAAATATAAATAAAAAATTGAAAACGTAAGTGTTACCAAACGCCACCAAACAGACACTTGCTTCTTTTTTTTATTTTTTATTTTTTTTACCTTGAAATGTAAAGCATGTGGTTTCGCACATCATTTGACACAACCACTTCTCTAGTAAAAACTCTATAAATATATACTTGTAAACGAGGCTGTTAAAGTATACTTGTTCCCTTGATCTCACCTTGGACGAAGGTGAGCTAGTGGTTACTCCATTCTACTTTGTTCAAACACTAGTGCTATGTTTGGAGAAGTTAAATTTATTTCTTTCTTTCATTTCCCTTTTCATTGATAAATCCACGATTTCAGACCTTCCCTTAGATTGGACCATTTTGGGCTGTACGACTGCCTTTCCATGGATTGCTAAACCATCTCACTCCATCTTATTTGGTAGGATAATAGAATAATGCTTGGGACCCCCTTTTGGGGGTCACCCCCTCACCCCCCTTTGCCACGTGGCGGGGATGATTGGAGGAGCAGGAAAAAAAAGAAAAAGAAAAAGAAAAAGAAAAAGTAACCAATGAGAGAGAGAGGGGGTCAAAGGGGGTGGGGGGAAAAGGGGGGATGAATCATTGTTGATGATAATAATGTTGGGGTACTTACCAATCAGTCCTATTAACTAGACTTATTTACTTACAGGTCCTAACTAATAAATTTAACACTATACAAATAAGAGGCTGATAAATTTATCACTATAAATTTATTTATAAAAATAAAGAGACTAATAAATTTATCACTATAAATTTATTTATAAAAATAAAAGACTGATAAATTTATCTTTATCACTTAATAAATTTATCAATAGGACTTAATGGGTAATAAGTCTCAAAAGTAGGACCTATTGGTAGTTTACCCAATAATGTTTTGGAGTTCTAATTTAAGAGCTCTAATAGTGGGTCTCACATGATGATGTAATGTTTTGGTTTATTTTTCTTTTTTGAAAAATGGTTAAAACCACTAATTAGTGGTAGCACTAATGATGTGGCAGTGGGTCACATCCACTGCCACAGTGTTGCTGTGTTTTTTTTTTTTTTTTTTTTTTAGAGTGTGTCAACTCACTAATGGTGTTTTAGAACACCACTTTTAGTGGTATGTATCATTGCCCTTCTTTTTTTTCTTTTTTTGTTTCTTTTTTTTTTTTTGTTAGACCCCTCACTAGAGCTTATGTTAAAATTCTAATATCAGAGCTCTTTATTATATTATTTTAAACATGTCAAACTATTTAGGTCTATTTTGACAATTAAAAAAAAAAACCAACTTATTAGTCTATTAACTTATTTGAGTCATATCACTTCTCTACTCTTTTTTTTTTAATCATTTTTTTTTTTACAAAAAGCCAAAATCATTTTTTTTTTTTTACAAAAAGCCAAAACCAGTTAAAAAGTTGACTTTTTCCCTACTTCCGAAAATAAGTAGGGAAAATTGAAGTGATTTTACTTTTTGATTATCAACTTTTGGCTTACAAGAAATTACACTAAACTAGTCCTCTTGTTTGAACTTTTGCTCATAGCTTATGAGGCAAAAAGGTTTTTTTTTTTTTTTTTTTTTTAAGTTTTATTTATTTGTTTATTTATTTATTTTGTTGAGGAAAGGCAAATAGTATAAATTAACTTAAATAAAGAAAGAATATTTGGTACCATTTGGTAAAGTTTTAAAATTATGATTTGAGTGTAAAAAATTTGTTTAGTTATGAGTTTTCAAAAGAGTTTTGAATTGAGTTTGAAATTTTTAATGCGGCATATGATATTTGATTCAAAAACTTACAACTCATAATCAAACACACAATCTAAAATTCTATTCAAAACTCATAAAAAATTTAAATAAAATTCCGAAAATATTTTTTAGGGTGAATTACACTAATGGTCCCTATAGTTTGGGGCTTGTGTCATTTTGATCCCTGACTTTTCAATTGTGACACATTTGACCCTGAATTTTGAATCTTATTCCAAATAAGGACAATTGTAAATACTATTGAATTTTTCAAGGGCAAAATCGTGAATTTGATAAAATATAAATTAATTTGACAAAAATAAATGTCAAAAAATTATTTTTAAATTTTTTAAAATTATTTCTAGCTACTAGAGATAAAATTATATAAAATTGATAAATCCTTTAGACATTTATTTATTTATTTTTACCAAATTAATTTTTATTATGTATTTAGATGATGATCATGTAAAATTAATTTTTAAAAATTAATCATGTAATTTTTATTAATTTTTATCAATTTTACATAATTTTATTTTTGGTGGGTAAAAGTAATTTAAAAAAAAAATTTAAAATATTTTTTTGACATTTATTTTTGTCAAATTAGTTTATATTTTATTAAATTAACGTTTTTGCCCTTGAATTTAAGCAAAGGTATGTTCAATTATCCTTATTTAGAACAAGATTCAAAATTCAAGGTCAAATGTGTCACAATTGAAAAGTCAGGGACTAAAGTGACACAAGCCCCGAACTATAAGGACTAATAGTGTAATTTGCCCTGTTTTTTATTTAAAATATAAAAATAACAAGTGCCAAAAAAAAAAAAAAACCTAATACTGTTTCGGTCAACCGGCCAAACAACTGGATAGACAGACGTATTTTGCAAAAGTGAATATCAAATCAATTTTTAAAAACTGTAACCTAACATCTACCTCAAACCAAGCAGTGAAATAAACTTTGCAAAACTCTGCCAAACAAAGCCTTTGATTTTCTAAAAATCATAAAAAATAAAAGCACTCGTTTTTGTTTTTCGATTATCTTGGTTTTCAATTTTCATTATAAGCTCTCTTTGATTCTAAAAAACAAATAGAAAATCAATGAAAGATGCTCACCAAATGGCTTCCCTTAGCATACTTTTTATTCCCTTTGGCTTAATTACACTTCGGTCCTCTAGTTTGAGTAGAGTTTCACTTTAACGTTTATGATTTCAATTTAAAACCCAAACTTCTAATCTTATTACAATGTGATATTCAAAAGAAAACAATAAATACAATTGGTTTAGGTGTCGTTTGGTTTTGACTTTCCTAATTGACTTTTTGACTTTTTAAATTTTTTTAACCTGAAACTTTTTTAATCATTTGATATTCTTTTTTGACTTTAAAATGATAAAATTACCCTTAGTATAAAATGATACTTTTTTAACTTTTTATTTGTATATGAGATAATTTGATACTTTTGTAGTTTGTAACTTTTGTCTTTTTGTGATTTTGTAACTCTTTTTTTTGTCTTTTGTGATTATATAGTCCACAATGAAAACCAAACGAAGGCTTAATTTATTCGTTATACTAATGATCCCTATAGTTTTCAATATGGCTCTCTAGTTTTGCATATGGTTTTTTCCATTCCAGATTTTAACAATAAGTAATGGAGAAATCACATTGCAGCAAAAAATTTAAGTGTAAAGTTTAAATTGTTCAAATTAAAATTACGAAGACTAAAATGAAACTTTGCTTGAATTATGGAGACTAACGGCGTAAATTACCCAATCCCATTTCTTCATTCTTCCTGAGAACCAAATGGTGTATTAGAAAAACATGTGGAGAACCTAAAAAAGAAAATAAAAACTGTTTAAAGAAATAATCATCAATGATAAGAACCCTAACTTATCAAAAGAACTCCACTGCCAGGAAGTTAGATCACTGCATACTATTGTTGGGACTCTTTTGACTAAAATTGAATTTCAGAGATTAATCAACAATCAGTTCTTTCTTTTCTCCCTCTGTTGTAGGTAACAAATGCAGTGGAGCATGTGAACACGGGTACAAACGCCCTCCACACTGCCAGAGCCTTGCAGAAGAGATCAAGAAAATGCATGATAATTGCCATATTCTTGGTCCTGATTATTGCAGGCATTATTGTACTTTCTATTCTGAAGCCATGGAAAAAGAAGTAATCAACTGAGAACACAAAAACAATGGTGAATTTATTTTTATTCACCCTCGATTTTTTGCTGCCCACCATCCAAAATACCTACAAGCCATTCTTAAGCAATCATCACAAGCAGCAGTTTTGATCCACCATGTTCCCTCTTATTTATTTTCTCACTTAATCGTTTCCGATTCCAATGCTTTGTTTTGTTTTTCTGTTTTGCAAACAATAATAAATGATGGAAATGAATGAATGTGATGATTTGAATCCTTACCTAACACTTGCCAGAGATGTATTCAATCATTTTAATGTACAGTTTTCATTGAACAACCATAAATCTATTAGCTGATTTCAGGACCGTATAGGCAGCAACAGTACAGCAACGAGGTTGAGTTGATGAACAGTTGATTTGGGAGGTAAGAATAGATCTCTCTTCAAACCTGCAAGTTATGCAGATTGATAAACAATAGTACAATATTGCAATACCTGAGCAGTGCCATTTGCAAGTGTAATTGCCTTTCACTTAACATCTTCTGCCTGATTCAAGTGATCCAGCATCGGTTGCAACTTTGCAAGCCTAAATAAGTGTCATCCTAAATGTGCATCACAATCCAAAGGTTAGTATTTCTGAAAAGAGCATCTAACATCATGTTTCTTTGTTTGCCCTATAATCTGATCTGCTCCAAATAGGTAGCTTTTGATTGTTATAAGATTGTCCCCCAGAAGTAACTTGAGTTAAGTTGCTCATGGTTAAATCCATATAATGTTTATACTTAATATACATTTACAAATTGATATTGCTACACAAAGTAGTTATAACCACAGCATTACGTAAACTGAAACAGCATTGATAGAGAAACCACATGGAAATTCTCCCAATCTTATTTCAAAAATGGTGTTCAATCGTATGACAAATATATGATGTAACATTTTTTAGCTTTGGCGATTGACATTGAAATTCCAAATTTATCTGGAATTCTAGTAGATGCCATCCCAAGAATATTGCTTTAAGTTGAATTTCCTGACATGGATTTTGTAAATTACGGTCTTGAGGAAGAGCTCAATAGAGCCATCCAATGAATGCTAAGTTTTTTCATTTCTTCCTCGTGCTTTTTTTCAGCTAAAGAATAGCACTTATCCACTGAAGTGCATTTTCTAACAATCTTTTGCCAATTTATCAAGTGTGTAAACTTAGTGTTTCTCCTCGTGTAAACTTTATGCTTTTAGAAGACCAACAAGCTTAAAAGTCTACAAAATCCCTTAGTTCTCAAGTTTATTGCCATGATTTCATTCATATGCACTACAAAGCAGTTGTATAACAGCGGTAGCAAGTGTATGGGTTTAGTTCTTGTTGTCTGTCAAGGAGAAGAAAAATAAAGAAACTTGCATCAAATTCAGACAAAAAAAGAGCCAGTAAGTCATACAATATAAATGTTTGAGAAATAAATGTCTGCCCATCTGACTTACCTTTACAGTTTCAGATTGAGTGGATTCACATGTTCAAGAGCTGCAGGCATAAAGGTAGGAATTTTCACCCCAACCCCATGCATCACTTCACTAAAATTGCAGATATCCGAAATAGCTGCCACATATAAAACAAACAAGCACAAATTAAACCTTAAAAGAATCGAAAAATAAACAAAACAACAGCATCCAACTACATTAAAAGGTAACAACTATCCAATTTCTATGTCTCAAGCAAGGCTAAAAAGTAATTTAGAGCATAGTTGCACCATCTCAAGTGTGAAGCAAGTATTTTTATAATTTCCTAGATGCCCCGAGGTACCAAACTCACCATCTGTTGCATATATCAATCATCTTACTAAGCATTCATCCATAAACGGAGATAACATATCAAATATTGCCAAGCTTAAACCTTAGATTCCATCTCAATGTCCAACCATGGATGCTAAAATCTTTATATCGTAGCTACTGAAAAGGCTCTGCAGAATTACTGCATAACATATATCCAGAGTTTAGATTTAAAAAAAGAAAAAGAAAAAGAAAAAGAAAAATATAGGAGTAGACAGATAAATTTACATTACTTATTCAAACAAGAACATTTATCCCAAGGTATCACATCCATACCAAGTCTTATAAACCAAAGTCAGTTGGTGTGATAAATATAAAGGAATCAAAAGATATTCGGCCGAATAAGAGCACAAATGTGTGCGTTTTCATAATAAAATTAATTAAGGTTATTCTCTTACAAGATAAGAGTGCTAAGATTCATGTGGTAAAATTTCCCTTCAACAACAAAGTACATATAACCCCCCATGGTCTGTGCATTCAAAAGGTGTATCACTCCTTTCTACATGTGTGTGTGTGTGTGTGTGTGTGTGTTGAGAGAGAGAGAGAGAGAGAGAAGGAGAAGGCATGTTTCATCCCAAATTCTAGTTAACTTGTCAGATTCCTTTAGACAAATATTTATAATATTAGCATAATACCTTATAGTTCTGTTACAGAGCAGAACAACCAATAGACCAGATACAAACTATTGGATACTGTTACAAAATCTTGGGATTGTTGCCGTATGCTGAATGGGAATGATATATTGGTATGTCAAATAATCAAAAAAGGGGTGGTACTGAAGCAGTACACATAATAGCGGTGGCATTTTTGGAACATAGAAAGGTAGTTCTAAAAGCAAGAGCTGTTCCCTTTCTTTTTTTGTCCCCTTATTTTTGATTGGAAACTAATGAAAATAAGGAGCGCAAGTACTATTAAAATTCACAAGTTGTCCAATTACCTGGGGGACCTTTTTGCATTTGTCATATCAAAATTAATCATGTTCAGAGGCACACAAGTTCAGGAGTTGATACAATACAACTATTGAATTTTGCACATGCGCCTGCAACCTATGTTGAAACTGGAAAGTTTCAGTAAGACAGCAACCTACCAGAAAAGGGGGAAAAAAAAGGTTTTAAAAACATAAGATTCTGACAGCTAAACTCCTGCTTCAGTTCAGATGTTTTATGAATAAGTCCGTTCTATAATTAAACAATTTCAAGTAAATGTTGAGATACATCACACAACTTTATTCATTAAGCAAAATATTTGCAGGTTGTGAGCCTTGTGAGTTGATACTTCCACATCAGAAGAATACAGATCATAAGCTCAACAAAGAAACATACACAGCATACAAGCAAAAAGCATTTTTCTTCTCCACTTTTTTTTTTCCCTCTTTTAACAAGTGGGGAACTAACAAATTGTAGCTCTGGAAAATTAGACACTGGATTATTACTATTTAATTATAAGCATATAGGAGATGCAGTTGTACCGAGATCCTCTTCCAACTGCCCAATTTACATAATAATATTCTTTTGTATTTAATTTAACAAAAAGAGTGTCAAAAAATAGTTCAAAAAATCAAGGAGATAAAACAATTCAGAAGGGGAAATATCTTACAAGTATATAGAATTTGATTTACAATCCAAAACAACAAAAGGCAATGAAAAAGAAAAACATGGAATTGTCCCCATTTTCTGTGCGACGAATTCTAAAAATTAAGACAGCAAATAACAAGCAAACATAGTATATAACCAAGATAAGCATATCAATTAAGTCACTGAAAAAATTAAAATAAATAAAGACCACCACTAGTGAGCCATGAAGAAGCTAATTATAAATAAAGAAAGTTATGAAGAGATCCTTTAGCATAGAGCATCATGATTTTAAGTATATTCCTACTAGTCTCCTAGATCTGCCTTCCATGCAACACCAAGGAAGCAAGGTTTAGATAAACTGATTCTTGGGTCAGATTCACCACTTTATTTTCTAATTCATGGCATCTTTAACATGTTAATATGTGAACGAATGTGGCTGCTTCGTGAACGTAAGTTAACAGTACAGAAGGCCAAACTGAACTTAATTCCTTGTTCATCTTTAGATGTATAAAACTTGCCTATACAGTCATATTTATCCAAAAATTAAGATCTCCAACTTGGTGACCTACATTGGATTACCAATTCAACCTTATGTTTGTTCCTCAAATCAAGCCCACAAACTTGATGGTATTGTCCATTTACCACTTCTTACCCCCCACCCCTCTCTTGCACGAAGTAAGCGTCAAATTCTTGTTAATAATAAAGAATTCAAGTTTAGTCCTTTCTCCTCCCTCTCACAAAGTAGTTAAGCTACCAATCAAAAGAACAAAACTAGCACACCTCATACAATCAAATTTCATAATGTATTTATAATCTCCCTTACTCGGAAACCAACTTAAATTTGAGCAGCAGCACCACCTCAGGAAATGTGCAGCCACCTCATGAATTTTCAAAATTGAAAATAACCTATATTGGAATTTAGAGAGAGATCCATGTTAACAATGGACACTTTTACAACAGCCACCAGGTGAATTCTAAAACGACAAAAACTAAAGTTGGAATATAAATAGAGCCCCTGGTCAACAATCCCGTCAGTTAGATGCACTCCTTCAACCGTCCCTAGCATGAACACAAATTTTGACATACATATAGAGCACAAAGGTATAATCTTTACTTCCACAGATCCACTGATAATTCAGCCAGTCATCCTTGCAAACAAACACAAAAGAATGCATGTCATCATCATAATTCCCCTTTTTTTTTGTGTTTTTTTCTGATAAGCATCATAATGCTCCCATTCTCTTATTTTACGCCTCTAAGTCCATCTCCAATCCTTCATCAGATTTTTCATCAAATTTAAATTTGATGAAAAATGCATTAAAACATCAAACCGATATCAAACGAAGGGAGAGTTAGATTTTTCATCAAATCAACGGACTTTATCCTTTCATCAAATTTTGTTGGTGACCGTTGGGCCAGACTTCCTCCCGGACAATCGGCCTTTCTTTATCTAAACATCAACTTTAACCCATGGACGCCCACCCAGACATTCTCCCGGACAACCGGCTTGTAATAAGATTTGATGAAAATTTTAAATTTGTCATTGGAGTGAATGATATCATATCAAACTTTTTATCAAATTTGATAAAAAATTTGATTACTCATTTTTTTCATCAAAATTGAGTAAAAATTTGGGTTAAAAGATACCAAACATTCCAACACTAAATTTTCAATTTGCATCAAATCACTGGTCAACTGGGAGAATGTCCAGGCGGTCGACCGGCTAGTGTAATATTTTCATCAAATTCATCCCACAACCGGCTGTCTAGGAGGACATCCAGAAGAACGTCCAGTCTAGCGGGTCACCTATAAATTTGATAAAAGGTTAAACACTCCCTTCATTTGATGGAAAAAGTATCACGTCATTCATATGATACCAAACTGATGAAACGCAACGAGTACCGTTTTTATCAGTTTTTTATCAAATTTAAATTTGATGAAAGATCTAATGAAGGATTAGAGATGGTCTAACCTAGCCATAAAATCACCCGATTCATTGTTCTCCCAAATAACATAAATCAGCTGCACATAATATATTCTCCAAGAGAGCTTTTGAACTATTGAATTATTCTACAACTACAAAATAAGTGTATATAGCATGAGAAATACAAGTATACAACACAAAAACTACTCAATATCATATGATCTATGCTTCTGTAAATGCGAAACTTGATAAATCCAAAAATTAAAACACAAGTGAATAGTGATTTCAGAGTTGAGACTGCCTACCTTCAAGTGCTTTCGGTGGAGATCTATCTTTTGCAGTTGAGAGGATATATATATATATAATGTATAAACCCTAATTTTCGAGAAAAGGAGACCTGTATTCGATCGATCGAGAGAGAGAGGGCATGGTTATTATCCTATAATTATTATTGCTATTTTTTAAAGGAAGAAAGCGATAGTTATCACTAACGTCCCGTTTGTTTCCGGACCCCACCTTATTTGTTCTTTGTGGTTTTTTGGGTAAATTTATTAAAAAATAGAAAATAGGTCGAGTTCAAGAAATAGCCAAGAAAAAGAAAAAAAATCTATTTAAATTTGGAATGTTGGGTAGGACAATTTAGTAATTCCATATAAAAGAGAAAAAATTGATTGATTGGATTTTATCATTAATTGACCTAATTTTATCATTAATTGACCTATAAATTAGTTTGGAGTATTTATACATAAGTCCCTGTTTGGGGACTTACCTTTTTAGCTAATAAGTCAAAAAGTTACTAAATTAGCCAAAAAGCCAATCACTCATACTAAAAAGTCAAAGATTCTCTTTTCTCTCTACTTTTTGCACATCTTTTCGTAATTAGCCAAAAAATCATTCCAAACATACAAGTTTTTTTTACCTACCTTTTTAGTCAAATAGCCAAAAAGTTACTGAATTAGCCTGTTCCCAAACGAGGCTATATGAATTTATACTCTATTACTTAACTAAGATTTTTTAAATTTTCAAATCCTATTAAATTTTTAATAGTCGGAACTATCTTTTAAACAATGATTGTTCATCATTTTTGATTATCTATAAAATAATATTATGATTTGATATTTATTTTGATTTTCAAAATTTTAAAACATCAATTTTCAAATTGAAAAAATTATAAAAAAAATTTTAAAAATTAAAAAAAACTGAATTATTTTTTTGTGCAAAACTAAAAATTTTATGTCTATAAAAGAGTATGATGATGGAATATTGATGTACAAAATTGGAAAAAAAAATACTTTAAAAATGAAAAAATTGATAATATTCTCAGTTTTAAAATTGTAAAAAAAAACTAATAATGTTCTCGATTTTATTAAATAGTTGAATCAAACCAATATGTAGAAGGGTAAAAACGTTTAATTTCATGCTCTGTTTTTTATCAATTAGTGAAACAATTATCTGAAATATTACTATACAAAATTAATAATGTTATTAGTTTTTAAAATTGAGAAAAATTGACAATATTCTTAATTTTACATAATACTTATTAGTTCAAAAAACTTTAGATAGAACTTGAGTTACTATAACATTTGTAAATGAGAATTTTAAGTAATTAACTCAATTAGTTATCCTAATTAATTGCAAAAAGCTTAATTATTTTTTTAAAACATTTATTTTTTTGAGCAGAAAGTCCCATACATATAAACAAAGCACGTTGGTGTATGAATAACAATAAATAAATAAATAATAAGGTTGGTGCATGAATAATAACCAATAGTCCGTGAGATCTATTTAGTTATAGAGTAATTGGTTGGATCATGAACGAGGGATTGACTATTTCCTTAGACTAATAATTCTTTATGGGTATTTTTGAATGGGGGATAAGGGGGAAGACTATTCACTATTTGGACTCCGTGTTCGGCCTCTCTCCTTATCCATCGTTTGATTTTTTTTTAGTCTGCCGGACTCCATGTCGCCCATATGGGGGACTATCCTGTCCGGGAGGGGGGGTGGGATTGTTTTGGGGGACTAATCACTGTTTGGATTAGATGCGAAAATGATAATTTTGACCCTCTACTATTTAATTATGTATTATATTTAATAAAATTTAATAAAATTTAAATGTCTCAATTTAAAAATAAAATAATTTTATTTAACTTTTTATTAATGTTTTATTTATTTAATTTTTTAAAATAATTTTTTATAGATATTTTATTGATGTTTTATTTTAAAATTTTGTTTTATGTTTTATTTAATTTCATTATTTAAATTTAATAGATGTTTTAATAGATGTTTTATTTAAACAATTAAATGTTTAATTTCAACAATAAATAATTTCATTTATTTAAATTATGTTTTATTTAAACATTTAAACATCTGTACATCAACATGTTTATTAAATTATTTCAACATCTGTATATCAACATGTATATTTATTTAACATCTATTAAATTATGTTTTAATACATCAACATTTGATTACATCAACATTTGTTAATTGTTAATTACATCAACATTTGTTAATTGTTTAAACATAATATGTACATCAACATTTATTTAATTGTTAATTGTTAATTGTTTAAACATAATCTGTACATCAAAATAATTTCAATGTTAATTGTTTAAATAAAAATTTAAACATTTAACCATTAGTATGTTTAATGTTTACTAAAAAATTTTATTTGTTTAAATAAAAATAATCTGTACCAGTCAAAATTTTTTATCAATATTAGTATGTTTAAATATCTTTAAACAAAATTTAACCATTAGTATGTTTAATGTTTACTAAAAATAATTAAAATATTAAAGATATGTTTAATATTGCTATTACTTAGTAAACAATTGAAAAAGGGTAAACTAGTCTTTTGTTCATTTATCCTATCCAGTCCGTCCAACCAAACGTTGAATTCACTGAAAATAGTCTTATCCAGACATCTAATCCCATGAAAAAACAAACACGGGATAGATATCCAATCCAACCAAATAGTCCGAGGGATTCACACTCCCAAGACTCAAGTCCGATGGATTCTAATCCCCCATTTTCCAGTCCGTCCAATCAAACACACCCTATTAGTAGGACTATCAATTATATGGTGGGATAGCGGCACAGCCGGAAAGTTAAATTAGGGAGGTACTTATTAATTATAATATCAAAAATATTTTATGTAAGTTTTTACAATTGATTTTGAGAAACATTAAAAAAATAATGTTATTTATAACTAGTGTATCATGGACAATATAAAAAAAATATAGATATAAGTCTTAAAATAAATTATATAATGATAAATTATTTTTTTATACAATTTGATTAAAAATTTAATATAATGGTAATATCACGTCAACATTAGTATGCGATATCACAAACTAATAGTAAATAAACACATAGAAAGTGAACCTCACATGTCAAATGTAACTAACAATCCAATAAATTTTATATCTTTATAGTGAAATTATTTATACTTACATGTCAATAATAATAACATCACCGTTACATTTAAAATTTTTATAAATAATATGATTTATAGTAGTCTCTTTATTTTCAATTAAAAAAACTATTATTATTTTTATAATTTTTAAAATGTCATTGACATTTCATTCTAATAATATTTTTATAATTCTTTTTATTTAAAATATTTTCTTTATGTTTGTAAAAAATAAATAAATAAATAAAAAATCACAAAATTCAGGGGAGCACGTGACCCCCTAGTCCTTACGTGGCTCCGCTATTGGGGTTGAGATTGAAAATTGAGTGAGGAGATTCGTAAAGTTTTAAATAATTTTTATGTAAAATTTATATTTTTTAGACCCCAAAAAAAATATATAATATTAAAAAATACTAAAAATTAAAATATATTAATATTATCTATAATATTATTAATCTAGTAATGTACAAACAAACATTTTTTATCTTACATCTCCAACCTAATACCACTACACTAATAATCTCATCACTCAATCCCACCGTACTCTTAATCCCTCACATCCTATGGAGCCAAACAAACATGGCCTAAAGGACTGGACTATCTCCCGTCTTTCTGATTAATTGGCCTAGTTTTTTAGTCTCATTTTGATAATCTGAATTGTTTATATTTTAAAGTTCGTCGAGTACATCGCCAATGCAAAAAATCAAGTCGATCGAATAACGAAAAACACATATTCGGATCAATTTTATATGAATTATTTATTATCTCACCGTTCAATTTTTTAATATAAAACTGATCTAAACACGTGATTGCTGTTATTTGATCGACTTGATTTTTTGTAAAGATGATGTACTTGACGAACTCTAAAATATGAACAATTCAAATTATCGAAACGTAGCCCCAAAATAGGCCCATTGGGCCAAACAACACTTCTCCAGTTGATTGAAGAACCGGAGAGAAGCCATCCCATAACTTAATTGCCTGCATTTAAAATTGGATGAATTACACTAATAGTCCTTATAGTTTGGGATTTGTGTCACTTTGGCCTTTAATTTTTCAATTGTGACACATTTAATTCTAAATTTTGAATCTTGTTCCAAATAAGGACAATTGAAGATATCATTAGATTTTTTAAAGGTAAAATCGTCAATTTGATAAAATATAAACTAATTTGACAAAAATAAATGTCAAAAAAAAAATTTTAAAAAAATTTAAAAATTATTTCTACCGACTAAAAATAAAATTATGTAAAATTAATAAATCTTTTAAACATTTATTTATTTTTTTAACCAAATTAATTTTTATTATGTGTTTGAATGATGATCATGTAAAATTAATTTTAAAAAATTAATCATGTAATTTTTATTAATTTTTATCAATTTTACATAATTTTATCATTGGTAGATAAAAATAATTTTTGAAGAATTAAAAATATTTTTTTGACATTTATTTTTGTCAAATTAGTTTATATTTTATTAAATTGACAATTTTGCCTTTGAAATTAAACAATGGTATCTTCAATTGTTCTTATTTGGAACAAGATTAAAAACTTAGGATCAAATGTGTTACAATTGAAAAGTCATGGACTTAAGTGACACAAGCCCCAAACTATAGGGACTATTTGTGTAATTTGCTCTTTAAAATTTAAAATAAAAAAATAAAAAATAAATAAATAAACAGATGTATGAAATTTATTATGAAGAAAAAGAAATGATACAAAAATTTATATTACAACTATGGTCTCTCCTGTTTACTCTCATTTTGTAATACCATCAAAATGTTGATTTCCCACCAATAAATTGAGTTTTTTTATTATCTAACTAATTTAATCTATTTAACACCAAAAGGAGCTTTAGAGGTGAGTCCCACTCCATTGATGTGATGTTTTGACTTTTTTTTTTTTAATCCTTGCTACATTACTGAAACTCTATTTAGGGCTCAAAATTTAGAGCTCTCTATCATTATTGTTAACTAATTTGATTGATGGCATGTGACAATCAAACTTCGGCTAAGCAAGTGCATCTTGGATGCCGCATGATCAAGAGGAATATCATAATATCCTCAAATTTTGTTGCAAAAGCCATTGCCTGGAAGTTTTGTGGTAGTGCAAACAATTTACAGATTCTGGATTTTTGGAGAAGTTTTGTGGGGTGCAAACAGGTTACATATTCTGCATTTTTGGAGAAGTATATATTATGTATGCATTACGAACATTACAGAAGCTTGTGGTTAAATGGCCTATAAGAATGCCCAAGCAGTCTCGCGGAGCCTTTTTGTAATCTATGCTCCTTTTACTGTGTTCTATATATAATTTCACATGATAAGTGAAGGAGTTCAAACTCTTTCATCTTTTTCCCAATTCTTTGTTCCAAACAAAATGCTTCAAAAGATTCCAAAATAACATTAAGAGAAAATAAAAACAACAATGGTTAGTCCTAACAATTGGTTTTATTAAAACCTTAATGTCAGTGCACAAATTATTATCCTTCTAACCGGCAATGATCAAGTGTTGAACACTATTATATGGTGGAAGCCTTTGTGATTATGTTTTCCCTTTCAAGTATTGCCACCAAATTGATCTACTTCCAGTTAATGACATTCATTCATACAAGTAAATGAACTCAAGGTAGATATGAAAGCAAAGCAAGTCAAAATAGTTTTGGTACAACATATTTGAAGTGCTCAACATAAACTCAAAATACTATAGATGTGAATAACATTTCTCCCTCAATGAAGTTCTCACAGAACCACAACGATAACTAACATGGGCTTAAAAATGCCTGAAATGACACAATCCCCAATGAAAATTATTAAGACATGATTATTATACTTTGGGTTCCAAGTTGAAACAAGAGAAATTTCCCAAGCTCAAAACCCCTATCACCAATCTCGAATAGCTTTCTTACATTCTGGACTTGGCAATCAGGACACTGCCATCACCCATATCTGTAGCTCCTGTCCGAGTCCACGTCTCTTTGAACTGCTCCTCAGTCACTCCTGAATGAACAAAACATAACAAAATGTATTGCACTCTTCATGTTAGCAATATACAGTTCATACCAATGAATCCAATACATGATAGAATCGAAAAATCACGCATATTTGAGTGAATTTAAATGAAATCCCATAGGATTAAATGCATTATGTATTTGATGAATAAAGAAATGTGAGATGGGAGGGTGAAACTTGCCTTTTCCCATGGCAGCAGTGGAAGTAATACCTCCCTGGACAGTCCTTAAAACCCTATCATAGTAATTTGCACCAGACCACTTCTGATGGGCTAATGTATCAACTCCATTGCTCCTCTCCTCCCTCTGAATCCTCTCCACATAAGCCAGCATTCCCCTTTTAGCAAAGTCCTTGGCAAATGTGTCAACGATCAGCGCATCAGCATGGAAACCAGCCAGTGTAATGAACTGCCAACAATACCCCAACTTGGCAATCCTAGGAATGAAATCCACCATCTGTACATTGTTCATCCCCGATGCTTCCCAATTGAAAGAAGGAGATAAATTGTAAGCCAACATGATTTCGGGTTGCATTGATTTCACCCCTTGTGCAAACTTGGTGCACTCATCCATGTCAGGGCTAGCAGTCTCCATCCAAATAATGTCAGCGTGGGGAGCGAAAGCCCACCCACGAACAATTGCTGCCATTACAGAACCTTGAAACCTGTAAAACCCTTCTCTTGTTCTTGGCAAATCCCAATCCCAGAAGAGGTTATGAAGCCCCAATCTCTCAGCAATCTCTCTGCCTTGCTCATTTGAAAGACACTTTTCGAAACTAGAACAATTGATCCACTCATTCAATCTCCTCCTCTTCTCAGCCTCACTTACATTCAAGTTCTTGATTCCATCAACAACACAATCTGAAAATGTCTTCAGTTGTGCCATTGACAACCAATTATCCTCAATGGATTGAAGCTCTGGTCCTGTTTTCCCAGCAGCCATAGCTTCAGCAAGAAGAGTAGCCAAGCTCTTACACTTCAGATTTGGGTTAGTGCAGCCCAAAATGAAGTGGTGATCCCTGGTATCCACATTGGTTTGAATCAAAGTGGCAGCAACCGCATCAGTACGAGCCACAAGTACCGTCTCAACCCCCATAATATCAAATTGCAGCCTAGCAGCCACAAGCCTATTGATGTGTTCGCTAACCGCTACAAGCACTTTACCCGCCATGTGTCCACATTTCTTAGTCACAGACGACTGGTCCTCGATGTGGACCCCAGCAGCCCCGCGCTCCACAAAAAGCTTACACAGCTTGACGGTGGCTGTTGCACCGCCGAATCCAGTATCCCCATCGGCGATGATTGGTTTCAAGTAATCAACATAAGGGGTTCTAGCCCTCTCTTCCCGGGTCATCCCCATCCGAGCCTCCCTTTGCTTTCGGTCATGGTACTGTTGGGCGAAAAAGAGGTGTTCGACCTTGTTTGGGACAGTGTCGTAAGGGTAGTCAGCGAGGTCCGGTCCAGGCTCATTGGTGCTCGTGTGGGTCGATGAGCACTGCCAACCAGAGACATAAATGGTGTCCAAGTGCTTGGCCATCATGGTGACTTGGACAGGGTCTAGTGCACCAAAGGTCCTTGAGGCAGTGCCATTGGCTTGGTGGGTCTTGAGTGTCCTCCATAGCTTCTTGGCTAGCTCATTGGAGCCATAGCTTTGTCTAAGGTTGCCACGGAGAGCCACGACGTCTCTGGCTGAATATGGGCGGCGAGTGAGCTTGAACCTCTCGGAGTTCCACCATGCTTGCACCTCTGCTACTTCTGATTCGAACCTCCCTTCTTCCTCCATAATCTGTCCACACAGTGGTTAATCATTAGGAGAAATTTTCAAGTGAATTTGAGTGAGTTAAGCTTAATTTTCAGCATTTTTGAAACTAGAACAAAACACAAGAAAACATTTTTGGCACAGAACATTTTTTCTGCCGAAATAAACAGGAGCGTAAACATGAACATATTTGCAACAGGAAAATAAAGAGAACTATGATTCAGAATAACAGAAAAGAAAACTATAGCAGTAATGCTAGGTATCATGAAAAGTCTTTTATGAAAATGGTCATGAAAGATTTGTGACCTTTGGATTACACTTACAATAAAGCACCACACACTAATCAAGGTAATCTAATGATCACAAATTTTTCATAATCATTTTCATGAAAAAAATTTCATGATCCCTAACATTTCTCAAACTCTAGATATCTTACCATAGAAGGTACAGAAAAAGATGCAGCCATGGGTAGAACTCTAGTAACTTGTGTATGTAAGCTATTGTATATCTATACAAACTATGGGAAGTGAATGCCATGGTGTGCCAAGTACCCCCATATTTATAACACTTGGAAGGGGCTCACCTTGCTTGTGAAAATAATAACAGTATCCATTTGCATGGATAAGAAATATACAAAATCCAAGAAAATTCTACTCGTCATTAATGTTTATCTATTTGTTAGTTTTTATTAATATTGTCATTATTATTATCTATATAACCCCCAAGCCTTGTAGGAGTTTTAATATCCCAATCTAAATTTCTTGATTTTTTAATTTAAAAAAAAAAAAAACCTTAGCATTGATTAACTTTATCCAAACCCCAAGTTTTACCCTCATAATAACACTTTAATGTATTAAAAACAAATATTAAAAAAAAATTCTTAAAAAGTCCAACACATATGAATTTCTTGAAAAGTCCATCACATATGATTATTATCAAAATATTAAACTTTAATATAATATAAAAAAAAAGACATTTAAAAAAAAAACATTTAAAAATCACAATTCACATATATAAAAATAATTGTGAAGTACATATGAATTCCTTGAAAAATCCAACACATATGATTATTATCCCTCATAATATTACTTTAATGCTTTAAGAATAAGCATAAAAAAAATTCCTTGAAAAATTCAACACATATGAATTCCTTGAAAAGTCCAACACATATGATTATTATCAAAATATTAAACTTTAATATAATATAAAAAAGAAAAAAAAAAGAAGAAGAAGACAAAGTAGTGAAACACAACCCGTACATAGCACGGGTGATATCCTAGTATTATTTTATATAAAAATCAAATTAAAATATTTTATACAATCACACCTATTTAGGGAGTGTGGTTAAAAAATATATAATCACACTTATTTAAAAAGTGTAATTAAAAATAAATCTATATATTATATAAGGAAAATGAGATTTCTAACTCACAAGTCTTGTGGGAGTTCCAATATCCCAATCTTAATTTTCTCATTTTTTGATTTAAGAAAAAAAGCCTCACCATTTATTGACTTCTCCCAATCCACATACCTTTTTGACTTTTCTCATAGTTACTGTAACACTATTTTCAACTTCTCCCATAAACTATAGTTACTGATGGGATTGTTAAATTATTTTTATAAAAAATCTAAAAAAATAGTAATTAATCCATTTAAAAGGAAAGTTAATTAATCTATTTAAACATTTAAATAGCTTTTATGCTTTGATTTACATATTTCAAAAGAAAAGTTAATTAATTCATTTAAAAATTTAAATTTGAAAAGAAAGTTAATTAATTCATTTACAAATTTAAATTTAAAAGAAAGTTAGTTAATCTATTTAAAATTTTAAATAACTTTTATGCCTTGATTTACACATTTCAAAAAGAAAGTTAGTTAATTTATTTAAAAATTTAAATTTAGAAATTGAGAAGGAAAGGTAACTAAAATATAAGTCTGAATTTGAATTTTGATGCTACTAAAATATAGGAATTGATCTACATCTTTCATATATATATATTTTAATGTTTAATAATTTTATATGCATCAATATTTCAATCTATATATCTATATTATAGCAAGCTGACATTTCATTAAAAAAAATCATTAAACCTCCAAAGATTAGTGGTATAGATAGAATCAAACAAAATGTGTAGGTCTCTCCGTTTGGGAAGTGTGTTGGTTTTTTGGCTTTTTAGTTTTTTTGGCTATTTTAGTCTGGGCTAAAAAGCTTGGTTTGGGAAGAATTTTTTGACTTTTTTGACTTTTTTTGTGAGAGAAGAGTATAATGATTATGGGTTGGATGTAATGTTTTGTTTGTTGCGGCTAAAATAACCTATTTTGTTTTTTGTGGCTAAAATAGCCAAAAAAAGCCTGGAAACCTTCTTCCCAAATGGTTAGAGTTTTAAAGTAAAAAATTTATGTTAGAATTTGTTCAAATGTAATTCTTTTAATATTTATAAAAAATTTTTATTGATTGACAAAAAGCACCATAAACATTAATATTATTGTTTTTTTATATTATTATATTGAGTTATTAAAATAAGATGTATTATATACTTAAACCAAGAATTGTTGGAAAAAAATCAACTCAAACTAAATTTTCTAGATTCATTTTTAATATTTAATCTAATATTGGAACCCTCAACCTAATTTATCTCGGTTACAAACCGATAAAGATAATTTTAAACAATCAAGACAAGTTTTAATGACTAGGTGAATGTCACATTGGCATAAATATTCAGTTAACTAACTTTCAGGTCACTTCTAATATTTAGTCCAACGCCACAAGTTAATTTTAATCCATTTTCACATAAAAGTTATAACAACAATTTTAAGTAAACAAATTTTTAGGTTTTACAAAATAAGAAAAAATTAGTATATTAAAAAATATAATTTATTACTAAAATTAAAATTGCGAAACTTATAAAATGAAATGTATTTATATTTCATTGTAAAAAAAATTTTTGTAATTTATTATTTAAATTTTACCAATTAAATTATGACATGCAGATTTTTATAAGAACTTAGAAAATACAATTAATGACATTAGAATAAAAATCTTCACTTAGTGTAGCTCTAATAAAAATTAATGAAATTTAATTGATTATAAATCACTTTTACAATATTTCAAATAAATTTTATATTATTATTTTAATTTAAAAATTAATTTTTAATTATTTATTTATACTTGTGCATAGCACAAGTAATATGCTAGTTATTATTTATCTAGATATGGCTAATGGAGCTGTGTGAAGTTGCTGGGGCACATCAGTGGTGGCGGTCGGTGGCGGAGGAAAGTGAGGACCGGGGGATCATGTGCCTTCTTCGGATTTTGGGTTTTTTTTTTTTGTAAATATAAAGAAAATATTATAAACAAAAAAATTACAAAAATATTATTAGAGTGAAATGTCAATGATATTTTAAAAATTATGAGAACAATAATGTTTATTTTAATTGAAAATGAAGAGACTGTTATAAACCATATTATCTATGGAAATTTTATGAAAAATTTTGAATGTAACGGTGATATCATTATTATTAACATTCAAGTATAAGTAATCTCACTATAAGATATGAAATTTATTAGATTATTAATTACATTTGACATGTGAAATGTCACTCTCTATATGTTTATTTACTATTAGTTGGTGATATCACATACTAATGATAACGTGGTATTACCATTATATTAAATTTTTAATCAAATTTTGTATAAAAAAATAATTTATCGTTATATAATTTATTTTAAGACTTATATCTATATTTTTTTTTAGGAAAAATTATTGATAAATCCCATTTAGAAGTGTTTTAACTCAAAAAGTTCATGAAGGAATTTTTAACCCATTTAGTCCCATGTATGTATAGTTTTATGAATAATGTGCAGGACCCCCTTTTTAGGACCCCCTTTGGACCCCGTCTTGATTTGATTGGTCACCTTTTTCTTCTTTTCACTTTTTTTTTCTTTTCCCTCCAATCACCACCCGCCACGTGTCAAAGGGGGGTGGTGGGGGTGGTGATTTGAGGGGGTGCCAATCACCACTGTAGTTTTATTCCATAAAGTCCTTTTTCTTGATTTACACTATTTTCTTGGACACTTATGCCCTTATATTTAATTTTGATACCCTTATAAGTATTTTTTGAACGGTTAGCAATTTTATGATGTGAACATTCATATTTTAAAATTCACATTGGTAGGAACGTAAAATTGGCCCGTGGGCGGCCCGAAACCCGTCTGCGAGCCGGGGCGGGCCCGGCCCGTTAACAATGTGAATATTCACGTTGACATGTTAACATTCACATTGATAAGAGTATAAAATTGGTCCGCGGCCCATGGGCTGTCAAAAGCCCGCTCACGGCCCGGGGCTGGCCCGGCCCGGCCCGTTGACAATGTAAATATTCACATTGACATGTTAACAATCACATTGATAAGAATATAAAATTGGTCAGCGTCCCGTGGGCAGCCAAAAGCCCGCCCACGGCCCGGGGCGGGCCCGGCCCGTTGACAATGTGAATATTCACATTGACATGTTAACATTCACATTGATAGGAGTGTAAGATTAGCCCGCGCCCTATGGCTGCCCGAAACCCGCCCACGGACCGTGGGCGGCCCGGGGTGGACCCGGCCCGTTGACAATGTGAATATTCACATTGACATGTTAATATTCACATTGATAAGAGTATAAAATTGGCCCACGCTCTGTGGCTGCCCAAAACCCGCCCACGGCCCGTACGGAGCCCGGGGCGGGCCTGGCCCGGCCTGTTGACAATGTGAATATTCACATTGACATGTTAAAATTCACATTGATAAGAGTATAAAATTGGCCCATGCCCCGTGGCTGCTCGAAACTCGCCCACAGCTCGTGGACGACCCGGGGCGGGCCTGGCCCGGCCTGTTGACAATGTGAATATTCACATAGACATATTAACATTCACATTGATAAGAGTATAAAATTGGCCCGCGGCCCATGGGCGGCCAAAAGCCCGCCCGCAGCCCGAGGCGGGTCCGGCCCGGCCCGGCCCGGCCCATTGACAATGTGAATAGTCACATTGACATGTTAACATTCACATTGATAAGAGTGTAAAATTGGCCCACAGCCTGTGGGCGGCCCAAAGCCTGACCGCAGTCCGAGGCGGGCTTGGCCCGACCCGTGACAATGTGAATATTCACATTGACATATTAACATTAACATTGATAGGAGTGTAAAATTTGCATGCTGCCCGAAGCTCGCCCGCGGCTCGGGGTAGGCCCGGCCCGGCCCGTTGACAATGTGAATATTCACATTGACATGTTAACATGCACATTGATAGGAATGTAGAATTGGTCCGCCGTCTATGGGCTGCTCGAAGCCCGCCCACGGCCTGGGCCAGGCTCGTTTGGGTCCGGGCCCGAGCATGTCCGAGACCCTAGGCTAGGGCCTAGGCCATCACTTTGAAGCTCGGCCCAGCCCATCGACCCGCTTAAGGCCCATTCAATGCTCGGTCCGAGGCCCAGCCCGTCTGAGGCACAATGTCTTTTTTTGTGGAAAATAATAAAATTTTGGTAGAAAAAATTAAAAAAAAATAGCCAGGCCCGTCCAAGCCCGGCCTAAGCTCGAGCCTAGGCCTAGGCCCACCGGCCCGACCCGAGACTGTCGTCTTCGGGTCGCGGGCCAATTTTATACTCTTATCAATGTGAATGTTAATATGTCAATGTGAATATCCACATTGTCACGGGCCGGGTCGGGCCCGCCCTGGGCAGCGGGCGGGCTTCGGGCCGTCCACGGGCCGCGGGCCAATTTTACACTCCTATCAATGTGAATGTTAATATGTCAATGTGAATATTCACATTGTCACGGGCGGGGTCGGGCTCTCCCCGGGCCGCCCATGGGACGCGAGTCAATTTTACACTCTTATCAATGTGAATGTTAACATGTCAATGTGAATATTCACATTATCAACGGGCCGGGCTCGCCCCGGCAACGGGCGGGCTTCGAGCCGCCCATAGGCCGCGGGCCAATTTTACCGTCCTGTCAATGTGAATGTTAATATGTCAATGTGAATATTCACATTGTCACAGGCCGGGGCGGGCCCGCCCCGGGCAACGAGCGGGCTTCGGGCCGCCCACAGGCCGCGGGCCAATTTTACACTCCTATCAATGTGAATGTTAATATGTCAATGTGAATATTCACATTGTCACGGGCGGGGCCGGGCTCTCCCCGGGCCGCCCACGGGCTTCGGGCCGCCCATGGGACGGAGTCAATTTTACACTCTTATCAATGTGAATGTTAACATGTCAATATAAATATTCACATTATCAACGGGTCGGGCTCGCCCCCGCAACGGGCGAGCTTCGGGCCGCCCACAGGCCGCGGGCCAATTTTACCTTCCTATCAATGTGAATGTTAATATGTCAATGTGAATATTCACATTGTCACGAACCGGGCCGGGCCCGCCCCGGGCAGCAGGCGGGCTTCGGGCCGCCCACGGGTTACGGGCCAATTTTACACTCCTATCAATGTGAATGTTAATATGTCAATGTGAATATTCACATTGTCACGGGCAGGGCCGGGCTCTCCCCGGGCCGCTCACGGGCTTCGGGTCGCCCATGGGACGCGAGTCAATTTTACACTCTTATCAATGTGAATGTTAACATGTCAATGTGAATATTCACATTATCAACGGGCCGGGGCCGCCCCGGCAACGGGCGGGCTTCGGGCCGCTCACAGGCCGCGGGCCAATTTTACAGTCCTATTAATGTTAATGTTAATATGTCAATGTGAATATTCACATTGTCACGGGCCGGACCGGGCTCGCCCCGGGCCGCCCACAGGCCGCGGGCTAATTTTACACTCCTATCAATGTGAATGTTAACATGTCAATGTGAATATTCACATTGTATATGGGCCGGGCCCCTACACATTGACGATATGAACATTCACATTGACGGATTGAACATTCACATTAGGGGTATTTTGGTAATTATGTCACCCATAGGACTTATTGAAACATAAGAAAATAATATGAACTAAATAAAACATAAGTAGATGAAAAAGGTATTTTGGTCTTCTTATCTCAAATAGGACCTAATGGAATAGTAAAAAAGAATATGGATTGGATGGAACATAAGTAATTAAATATGGATTTATGAAAAAAGCTTCATTTTTTTTATATTGTCTATGATACACTAGTTATAAATAATATTATTTTTTTGATATTTTTCAAAATCAATTGTAAAAATTTACGTAAAATATTTTTATAATTTTTTTTAATATTATAATTAATAAGTACCCTCTCTAATTTAATTTTATTAGAACGCCTACTATTAGGGGTGTGCATAATACCGCTGAAACCGCCGAAACCGCCAAAATCGCACCGAGCCGCACCGCCAAGACAAATTCGTTATTATTTGCCAATCGAACCGCCGGTTTTTGGTAAGAAAAATAGCAAATTCTAGTGACACTTTATCAATCCGCCAGTTTCTATTTTTCTTCCAAACTGCACCGATCCGCACCGCTATTAAATCATGTTTTATAAAATTCTAAAAATTCTTTTTTACTTAAGTTTGTTTGTTGTTCTATACCTTAGAATATAGTATTACATTACTGCTCGAGGGGAATTCAAGATGTCAGTAATCCAAAATAAAGTTGGATTCCAATTCACTTTTCAATCTTTTTTTTTTTTTGGCCATGTTGCAAACTTGCATCAGCTCACTTTTCAATCTAAATACTTTTCAACAGTAAATATTTTCAATATATTGTAAACCCTGAATGATATTAATTTTATGTGTTGTGTTTGATCATTGTAGCTTCCACAGATGCTTGTAATGAACTGATGGCATAGTCGTTGATATTATCATGTTGTTGCTACACTTGCTGCATTAGAAGAAAGCTTCGCAAGATGCTTAACATCACGATATCTCTCGTCTTTTTTTTACTCTTTGATTTAAGTTTTGTAATTTGAATTATATTTTTTTTATAAACCGCCAATCCGCCCGAATCGCCAAGGCAAATCCGTCACTATTTGCCAATCAAACCGCCGGTTTTTGATAAAGAAAATGACAAATTCTAGTGACACTTTTATCAATCCGCCACCCGCCATACGATTTCTATTTTTCTCTTAAACCGCACCGACCCGCACCGCGCACACCCCTACCTACTATATTCCGCCCAGTTTTTATGATAACCACCAGACCACCCATGAGACATCACCATGCTTTTCTCTCTGTCTTCTTCGTATTGGGTGACGTCACCATTTCTAATTGATACATAACTGCTTTCTGTTTTTCTGTTTCATTTTTTTTACGATTGAGAGACAAGTTTGGGGATGATGATCAAGTTATGATCAGCAGTTGGTGTTACAAAGAAAAAGCTTAATACGTAATGTTACGTTTGATGAAATAAATATCAAAAATAAAAAAATTATGAATCATTGATCAGTTTATGATATTTTATTATATATTATATAGTTGTAATCTACCAATTATAGATTATTATAAGATATAAATTTATCCTATTTGCAAACTATCACTTCAAAATTAAAACATATGTTATATTAATGTAAGCCGTTTTTGTTGTTTTGTTACCTATCATATTAGATTATTTCTTAAAGTTTCATGAAAATTTTCCTAATATTTCTTTCATGAAACCTAAATTACTCGTGCAAAATATGTTAAGATTTTTAACTAGTTTTTTATTTTTTATTTTTAAAAAAATTTGAAAAAAATATGGATGCATTTGATAATTGCTATGAACAATTTTATTATCATTATTATAGAGAACGTTTTGTGATTTTTTTTTTTTCAAACTTTTAGTTTTTTGGTAAGAAATTACAACATTATCCTCATAAGGGTATCAATAAGTTTAGGAAACCTCCTCAATTTATCAAAAAATTTACCCACTGCATTGATAACCTAATTAATTGAAAAGATATTATTATTATTTTTTTTTTCTTAAAAACCTCCACTTTGAGGTGGACTGCCATGTGGACAGTTGGTAAATATTAGAATAAATTAGGGAGACACCCTAATCTTATTGTAATATTATGGAGCCCTTGTCAACTTAATTAAAGGGATATTGTGGAATTTCTCAAATATTGAAGGGTAAAATAGTTTATTTATAATTCTATTGGCATTCACCAAAGAAGTTTTTTTTTTTTTTTTCTTTAATTATTATTTACGGAGAAGTTGTGTTTTTCTTCAAATCAAATAGACTTATTCCTTTTGTATGATGGATCAAGATAAGTTTGTTGTATATTCATAGAGGAGGGTTGATGAAATTATCAAAAAAAAATAGAGGTGGGTTGATGAAATGCGCCTCTAAATTTTGGACTTGAATTACGGTCTTTCATTTAATTGAAACTTAATAAGTGATTTTATTTCATTTAATTGAAGCTTAATAAGTGATTTTATTCTGGGTCTAGTATAATAGTTTGGGCTTAAGAAAAGGCATTTTTAAGTCAAAATTGAAATTCTTTTTTTTTTTTTTTTTGAAGGGGGGGGGAGGGAGAGAGAACTTTTTTTTGGTGGCACTAGGTAAGAGCATGCTTGCAAGTTAAATTGTTACAAAAAAATAAATTAATTAAATGGGAAATTGTTACGATTAGAAATCCGATATTTCTACATAAATTCAATGATAATAGCCAATTCAAAGAAAAATATGAGAAGGAAACGTAAAAAATGATGAGAGGGCATTTTTAATTGTGTGACGGATTAATGATTAGTTTGTTGCATATACGTGTAGGCTTCCAAAATTTGAACTTCAATTGGCATGGATGATAAGTTGTTGCTTTTTATAAAAATTAATCTCCTAACTTCTATGTTAATCTCTATAAATATAAAGAAATTATCAATTAAATTAATAAAATTTGATTAATGAACTGAAGAGGATCATGCCTCTCCCAATCATACCCTATGAAAGGTACACAGGTTGCCACACCACATTTTTTGTTTTTTTTTTATTCATCCAATCATAAGGGCTGATTAAGTGGGACCAGCATGTATTTTTCTGGCACAAGATTGGCTCAGTTAGAACCGCATGCTACCAGCCATTCCTTCAAAACTTTAGTCATCAGTTGCCGAGACCTTTATTTTATTTTCTTTTCTTTATTTTTCGTTAATGCGAGAGAACAAAAAATATTATTACAAAAAATCAAAGCATTATTTTTCTTTTTATTTAAAAAAAAAATGAGGCGGGACTACCAAGGCTGTGCGTTGGTGATCACTTTTTCGTAATCGATAGATCAATTTTTGAATTTTTGAAAGAATTGTTGAGACTTTAAATTCCAATTTTTTAGCAATTTTTTTTTATAGATATATTTTACATACATTTTTTTTTTCAAATTTATGAATCAAATACAACATAAATATAGGATAAACTACTAATAAGTTCTAATAGTTAGATTTAGTTTTCATCAAGTTTTAATAAAATTGTCGTTAAAAATGATTTTTTGTAACGATTTTTTACATATGTTACTAAAAATTAATAATTAGTGTCTTTTTTATCATAATTTTTATAAATTGTTACTAAAACTTACAATTAGTGATATTTTTCTATTATGAATTTTTTAAACTGTCTTTAAAAGTTAAAAATTAAAATTTTTTTGTGATGATTTTTTTAAACTGTCGCTAATACGTGATAGTGGATAAGCATAAGGAGTTGGTTGAAGGGGAAATGGAGGATGCAAATAAAGCAATTGACTCTGGGTGTTTTTTTTGTTTTTTTATTTTTTAAATTTAAAAAATAAATTGACAGTAGCCTTTAGTAGTAAACAAAGAAACATCAATGAGGCACCTCTGAGAGGACCAAAGGCAACAAATAGTCTGGCACCTCTTCCATCCACACCACTTGGGGAGGCCCCGCTTGCTAACCTAGCTAAACCATGAGCAGCACGATTTCCGGTTCGTTCTATATAATTATTACATAATATGTATTAATTTTAGTCCGGCCTAATGATGTGCTTAAATAAATTTCAAAATCTATTTTAAAAAAAGAAAAATAATATATTGGACTACTTTATAAACTCAATGATGTGTAAGTAAAATGATTAGAGAAGATATGAAAAGGTATTACCTTAGATATTTTAATTGATTGACATATATTAAGCTTAAAAAATGAGTCTAATTTTTTAATCTGAATAGTATTCTTCTAAAAAAGAGCGTGCATTGTAGCATTATTTATATATGAAAATTTTATAAATAATGATATGGTACACACCCTCCAAAGGGTGAGGTGGGTACCATATGCAAATAATGTCATTTGTTAATTTTATTATCACAAATGATATAATTCAACATTATGAGAGTTATAATTAGAAAATAAAAATTTAGTTATAACCAAAAATTACACGTGGTATAATCAAATAATTCTTGAATTATAATAAAAATAATGTCATAACAAATATCATAATATCTCATAATTAATAATATAATAAGTCATAACTAAAGATACAAAAATTATAACCAAAGGTATATAGAAAGTGTGTACCATAAATTTTCCCAAATTTTATAATACACACCTTGATTCTATGTCACAATCTTGAAGAAGTAATTCCGTAAACACCCGCTTTTTGCAAGCTGGTTTTCAAAATTATACTTTAGATTTTGTATATAAGATTAATCAATCTTTTATCTTTTGCATGAATTGTCTCGTTCACCTTATTAGTTTGGAAATGTACAAAAATATCAACTAAACAAAACAGTTAATTGATGTGGCATATATATAATGTTAGTGGAAATTTGCTAAAACGATGCGTCATGGGGTTGGTTTAGAAAGTGGGTTCACTTTTTAATTTTTTGATTTTTTGACTATTTTAGTCTGGAGTTAAAAAGTCTCATTTATGAAAGACTTTTTTTAATTTTTTTTGTGAGAGAAAGAATGTAATGATTATGTATTAGATATGATGTTTTGTCTTATTAAATTAAAAAATCTATTTTATTTTTTTTGTTTTTTTTTTTTTAGCCCAAAAAAAAAGTCCCAACCCTCCCTTCCCAAATAGTCTTGTGAAGAGTGAATTTAAATATAAAAAATTATGGGATTTAACAATTATCTTTTGGGATAATTAAAAAAAAATATATATATATAGGATTTGAGTACTCTAACAAAATAAATTTTTAATTTTATCAATTTAAACTCTAATTTTTTTATTTATTTTACATTGATTTTATATTATTTTTATTGAGTTTAATAATTAAAATATTATTTTTTCATCAGTTTTACCTTATAAAAAATAGATGAATGGTTTAGATTAAAAATAAATTAATAAATTAGAATTTAAATTAATAAATTTAAAATTCAAATTTTATTTTGTTATAAAGATCAAAACCTTAAAATCTGGGGATATTTACACACAAGTCCTAATTTATAAACTTATACTCTATTATGTCCTAACTAAGATTTTTTTAACCTTCAAGTCCCATTAAAGTTTTAGTAGTCGAAATTATCTTTCAAACAATGATTGTTCATTATTTATGATTATCTATAAAGAAACATGATGATTTAACATTTATTTCGATTTTTAAAACTTTAAAATATCAACTTTCAAATTGAAAAAACTAAAAAAAAAATTATGAGAACAAAATTTATTTTTTTTTGAATAAATTGAAAAAATTGAATTATTTTTATGTGCAAAATTAAAATTTTTTGTGTCTATAAAAGAGCATGATGATGGAATATTAACGTGCAAAACTAAAAAAAAAAAATTAAAAATGAAAAAACTTATAATATTCTCAGTTTTAAAACTAGAAAAAAATAATAATTTTCTCGATTTTATTAAATAGTTGAATCAAACCAATAAGTACAAAGGCAAAAACGTTTACTCTCATGTTCTTTTTTTATTAGTTAGTGAAACAATTATCTGGAATATTATTATGCAAAATTGATAATGTTCTTAGTTTTAAAAATTAAAAAAAATTGTTAATATTCTCAATTTTACTAAATATGACTTATTGGTTCAAAAAATCTTAGATATGACTTGAACTACTATAACATTTATGAATAAGACTTTTAGGTAATTAAGTTGGAAATATTTTTGTAACTTTTTTAAAGGGTGGAAACAGGAAATAGAGTGTGAATTTGGGTACAGCTCTTTAATTATGGGGACGGGGGTGGTTTTGGAAAAATTATCATTTGCTCTTGGGACAAGTTAATGTTGCGTTCTAACTTAATTTTTATTGATTGAATCAATAAGACTCGCTACAATCCTATCTTTTTTTTTAAGGAGATAGCGGTTATTTAAAAAAATATTAGAAATTCTAAATATTTTATTAAATATTCTATCAAATATCTCGACTCATATGAATCTCACTCTCATATAAAATTTTTAATAAAATTTTTAAAATTTTTAACATTACTCAGATATTTATCTCTCAATATGAATACTTATCCCCTAATAAATAACGTGAAGCAATATTTCAAGACCACCAATAACTTCTTCGTGGTTTTGTGACGAGCGTGGTGACGAATCAAACTGTTGTAAGTTTGAACTTTGAAAGTTTGTGTTGCGATTCCCGATGAGAATAGAGGGGGAGAAACAAAGGAGATAAGCAAGGCCCCCGAGCTAAATGACAATTCCATCCCCCAAAAGCTTTTATCCGATTCCTATATTTCAATGCTCGGCTCTAAAAACCGAAAATGCTCTGCTCTGCCATTTGACACCATATATTGTTCATTTGCAATATATAGTCTTTCGATCTCTCACCTCTTCACATTCATTATCCAGTTACTTGACCCTCTTAATTTCGATCCTACCAAGTGCATGAATGTGATGCTCCGATAATAAAACCTTCTTAAATTGAGTTTGAAGCAGTGGTGTTGTGCATAATTTAATTTTGTCCACCCACTTTGATAATGTGTAAACAAATCACATATTTTTTATTGATTTAAAATAATAGATTTTTCAATTTTAATAGAGTTTAATACATTATTTGACTAGGAGATATAAAATTTTGAACAAATCAAATTCTTGGTTTTGTTCATTCAACTCTCAAAATGTGGGAGTGTATGCCATTATAGTAACCAATGATAACCAACCTCTAGATTTCGGTTACTATAGGCAAAAAATATAGCATGTTGATGTTAAATACTTAGACTATCTCCAACTTTTACTTAGAATTTCATCAAATCTGAATCTGGTAAAAAATGCTTACTTTTTATACTCTAACTGTGTCATTAAATTCATATCAAATGAAGGCAAAACCAAAACTTTCATCAAATTAAGCTTGTATTTACCTTTTATCAAATTTTGAAAATGACCGTTGGTGGACGATTGGCCGGGTGACTTCCCGAACAATTGGATTTTGGAATAAATTTGCCGAAAATTTACTCTTCACCAGAAAAATTACAGATTTGATGAAAATCGTTAGAGTGTATTGTATCATATCAAATTCTTCATCAAATTTTTATCCAAATTTGATGAAAATTTTGATAAAGCGTTGGAGATACTCTTAGATAACATAAAATGGAGAAATTATATTTGCTCTTAAGACAAATTTAGGTGGTGTCTCAATTTGTATATTATTGACTAAAATAATAAGTTTCACCACAATTTTGTCTCCTTTGAGGAGACAACACAATACTCGTCCAAACATGAATTGTGTGGAGTAATATTCCAGTATTATCAAATAATTTTTTTTATAAGAGCATCTCCAACGGTGACTCAGATTTTTCACCAAATCTGAGTCAAAAATGACCCATTTCATCAAATTTGATACCACTCGCTCCAACGGTGCATCAAATCCCGTATCAAATCCCGTCGGTCAACCGGTTGGTTGACCGGTGGGTCAACCGATTGGTCGACCGGTAAGCGCAAATATCTTCATTCTCACAGATTCATGATGTAAACAATTGGAGCTTTCGTTGATTCATCAAACAATTGTTTAAACAATTGGTGGGTTTCATTCTCACATATTCATTGTTTAAACAATTGGTGGGTTTCATTCTCACAAATTCATTGTTTAAACAATTGCAGCTTTCTATGATTAAACAATTGTCCCGCTGATTTGATAACAGACTTGCAAATATTTCATCTATGAGTCGACCGGCCGGTCGACCGGCCGGTCAACCGGTAAAGAGGAAATTTTTTTTTTTACCTGTTTGAACCTTTTTTGACCGGTTTGAACCCACCAATTGTCACTACAAGAAAATGCATTTTTGCCGACCACTTTTAGCTACCAAAACTAATTTAGTCGCCAAAAGTGTGGGAATTGGCTACCAAAAATAATTTTAGTCGCCAAAAGTCAACTTTTTAGCTACTAATTTTTTTTAGTAGGGGAATGTTGATTATTGGCTACTAAAAAAAATTTAGTAGCTAAAGATATTACAATTGGCGACTAAAAAATTATTTAGTAGCTAAACATATCACAATTGGCGACTAAAAAAAACTTTAGTAGCTAAAGACCCACTTTCGGCTACTAAATGTTTGGTAGCCGAATGTAAATAAAAAAAATTAATTTTTAATCTTCCCCGACCAAAGTTTTGGTCGCCAAATGTCTACTTTTGGCGACCAAAGTTCTTTTAGTCGCTAAAGACCCACTTTCGGCTACTAAATGTTTGGTAGCCGAATGTAAATAAAAAAAATTAATTTTTAATCTTCCCCGACCAAAGTTTTGGTCGCCAAATGTCTACTTTTGGCGACCAAAGTTCTTTTAGTCGCTAAAGACCCACTTTCGGCTACTAAATGTTTGGTAGCCGAATGTAAATAAAAAAAATTAATTTTTAATCTTCCCCGACCAAAGTTTTGGTCGCCAAATGTCTACTTTTGGCGACCAAAGTTCTTTTAGTCGCTAAAGACCCACTTTCGGCTACTAAATGTTTGGTAGCCGAATGTAAATAAAAAAAATTAATTTTTAATCTTCCCCGACCAAAGTTTTGGTCGCCAAATGTCTACTTTTGGCGACCAAAGTTCTTTTAGTCGCTAAAGACCCACTTTCGGCTACTAAATGTTTGGTAGCCGAATGTAAATAAAAAAAATTAATTTTTAATCTTCCCCGACCAAACATTTGGTCGCCAAATGTCAACTTTCCGCGACCAAAGTTCTTTTAGTCGCTAAAGACCCACTTTCGGCTACTAAATCTTTGGTAGCCGAATGTAAATAAAAAAATTTAATTTTTAATCTTCCCCGACCAAACATTTGGTCGCCAAATGTCAACTTTCCGCGACCAAAGTTCTTTTAGTCGCTAAAGACCCACTTTCGGCTACTAAATCTTTGGTAGCCGAATGTAAATAAAAAAAATTAATTATTTACATTTTTATTTTTATTTTTATTTTTATTTTTATTTTTATTTTTATTTTTATGAAGAGGTTGTACACCCACCATCCAAAAATATTAATTTTTTAAAAAAATTAATTATTAAAATAATATGAATTTCTTATTTTGTCCTTTTTTTAAATCCATTAATAACAATTGATATTTCTAAAAAAATATACTATCAAAAGGTAATTTTGATAAATTAATATTTTTAAAATGTAATAATTGTATTATAAAAAGAAATTAAATTATGAAAATAGACTATTATTTTGAGATGAATCTTTTGATTAAACTATTTATACTTTTTACATCATCATATTTCAATAACACTAATAAATTAAGAATAAATCAAAATTCACAAATAAAAGACAAAATATCCCAATTATTTATCATTTCAATAAATTTTTCAATATTATTACCAGTACTAATAAAAGACAAAACATCCGAAGAAGAATGACATATATATTTTTTTATACTGTGAGCCATTTTATGTATAAAATGATATATATATATATATTCAAAATTCAATGGCAAAAAATAATATTTAGAGAAATAGGGGGGCCATGGCCCCCCATAGTCTTCTCCTAGTTCCGTCCCTGATACCCAAGACAAGAAGATTTTTTTCTTTTTTTGGAAAACACAAGACTTAATATATTGCACATCCGATAATAAGTTGTCAATTAAAGTACATTATTAAGAAAATAAGAAAATAGATTTTAAAATTCTGGCTCTAAACTTTTTGGTGGTGAATAGTTATTAGTTTTTACAAATATTTAATATTATGACAAATATTTAAGATAATTTAATATTTGTAATTTATAATTTTATTACTTATATTTTTATTTAAAAATAATTTTAATATATTTGTTACTTTTATTTAAATTTTTTTTAAATAATGAATTTTTTTTGTAACTTTTAATATATTTTTTTAATTCATTATTTACCGACTAAATTTTAGTCGGCGATTAGTCTTACAAAATTGACATCTAAGCAAGAAATTCAAAGCAAGATGGAAATGTAGCATCTCTATCAACCAAATATATTTTTATAATTGTCTCAAGACTTCCTTTGTAGGATGAAACAACATAAATCTATATCAGTCAAACAGATCTGCATAAACCTTTCCTTTATTTAGAAAATATATCATGAAGTAGAACATAAATCTTAACTCACAATCTTTTTTTTTTTTTTCTTTTTTTTTCCCTTCTCTTCTTGTACTAGTTGTTTCTTCCACTCACTTGCTTTACTCATCTTTTCCTTTATGAAAGGAACTTGGAGGAACTTAATGATCCACAAAGCAAATTATATATATATTTTTAGTTATGCGTTAATGATTGACTGCTAAGATATGCTTGAGAAAATACCAAATTTTGTTGCATCTTAGATTAATGATTGATAGTTGTGGATTTACTTATAGATCACTTAATGATTTTTAGCCTCCTACTATATTTGATTTTTAGCCTCCTACTATATTTGAAGGTGCGATTATTACAATGTTTTATGAGACGTGGGCAATGGGTGTATTGGAAAATGTTCTGGCATCTTGCCATTCCATTTCTCGATTTTCTGATTGCATTACTACATTTGCATTATTTTGCAGTTGGTGTCTTCAAAAAGAAACGTACCAAACTATATGAAGGAAGCTTGAAGGATGAGAAGCGTTTAGATCAATGGCTTCATTGTTAAAATTAAGCAAGTGTTTTAGTAAATAAATTTAATTTTCCCATCATGTTTACACCTTCAAAATATTCTGTAAATGACATTTGATGTAGATTTTTTTGTACAGAGGACATCTTTTTTGTATGATTTTTTGCTTGTATGGAATTATTATTTTGGGTTGGATTGTATTTGATTTGTATACAATTTGATGTTAATTGATCAAATTTTTGTATTGTTGAAACGAAATAGAAATAGATATTTATGTATTATTTTGTTTAAATACAGAGTGCAGGTTGTACGAAATAAATACAGGTTGTGAAGAAATTAATTATAAAAAAAAACACTAAATAAAGTTTTTGGCAATTAAATGTTTAGTAGCGAAAAAAAAAAAAAAAGTGAATTTGTTAGTGACTAATCAATTGGTAGCTAAAAAGGAAATTAATATTTTTAGTGACTAAATATTTGGTAGCCATAAAGAATCCAAAGATTTTTGGTGACTAAAAATTTAGTAGCTAAAAATATAATGAAGACTTTCGGCTACCAAATGGTTAGTAGCCAAAAATTTAATAAAATGAAAAATAATTTTTTTGCCGACTAAATTCTTTAGTCGCTAAATGTAGTAATGTTGTGACTAAAAATAAATTTGCGACAAAAAGTCTTAGTCGCTGAAAGTTAATTTATTTTATTTGAAGACTTTTGGCGACTAAATATTTAGTCGCCAAAAGATACCCTTTCCCGACTACTCAAATTTTGGTAGCCAAATGCTTACTTTTGGCTACTAATATTTTAGTCGCCAAAAGATAACCTTTGCCGACTAACGAAAATTTAGTAGCCAAAAGGTTCACTTTCAGCGACCAAAAATAGTTTAGTCGCCAATACTATCGCCGACAGCTTATAGGCGACCACTTTGGCGACAAAAAAATTTAGTCGCTAATTGTTTCGGCGACCAAAAAGTGGGCTTTTGGCGACCAATATTTTGGTCGCCAAAAGTGTCGTTTTTTGTAGTGTGTAAAGGAAATCGGTCGACCGGTTGGTCAACCGGGTGGGCAACCGGTTGGTCGATCGGGTCCTCCCTCCAACGGTCCGCAACAGTGTTTTGGTGAATTCATTATTCTATCCTCAATCTGATGAAACTTTTGATGAAATCTCAATTTGGTATCAGTTTTGGTGAACCGTTGGAGCTGTGAATAGGACCCTTTTCATCAAAATTTAAATTTGATATCACTTTTGCTAAACCATTGGAGATGGTCTAACATGATATTTTCATCTAAATACTTAGGAAGAGGAAGTACCCAACTCATGAATTTGAATAGATATTTTTTTTAAAGATAAAAATAAATAATATGTATATATATTTTTCAATAAATTAATCCTTAGTCTCGCTTTTTATCTAAACAGCTGGGTAAAGAGAATGGCGGGAAGTGAGCCCCTTCTATGGGAATTGAACTGTCAAGTATCAGGATGATATGAGACATGCCTATCCACTTGGCCACCTTTTAGTCTCATATTATGAATTTTTTATTTTTTATTTTTTGAACACCGAATTCATACCACATGTATGATTTTATAATAAATTTTTTAAAATCTATTCGATAATTATAATTATATAATTTCATCATAAATTTTTATTAAAAAAATGGATAAATATTGTTTTAAATTTTTTATTTTATTTTATAAAATCGTATGAATACAATATTGAATCAATTTGTTGACGATAATAGAAGAAAAGTTACATTTGAAACGGTAACTTTAAATATGATGAGAAAACATTTCAACCACCCAGCCAAGTGAAGTCATGGTGTTGGTCATAGGAGTGGAAAGATGGAACTGTGCAATCTAAAACTCTAAAAACAGATTATTACCAAAATACTATTTAGTAAAAAAAATAAAATTTAAAAATATTGTTCAATATTTGAATTTATAGTGTAAATTTAAATTTAATGTAGTGTGAGACAGCTTTTAGTGAGGCCTAAAGTAAAATCCCAATAGGAAGCTTTTTTATATTTAAATAAAATCTTTAATTTTTTGTATTTAAAGCAAAATGTATCAGATTCATACATTTCAAATTTAGAATATTTTTTCCGAGTAGCATTCTTGTTTTATATATTATTATAGCAGTGTTATAAGACATTATGAATAATACAGATGAATGTGAGTTGTGGAAAAAGAGATTTGAATGGCAAAATAGAAGAAAGTGTCGTGTAGCAGGATGCTGGGTATGGAGGGGAGGATTGGGATGAGACGTCAGGGAAGGGGCATGGTGGAGGGAAAAAGATGGTCCTTCTCTCTCTCTCTCTCTCTCTCTCTCTCTCTCTCTCTCTCGTTGCATTATATTTGGACAGAACTAAAAAGTTGAAGAAGATGAGGTGGTTTTTTTGGACTACACATGCATATATATCCAAAATTTCTAAGGAAATGTGGAGCAAGATGAGGACATATGATCTGAAGCAACACCTAGCAAATGGATTGTGAAATGAAGCTATTGGAGTTCTTGGTATTTGCAAAATTCTAACAATTGGTATTGGCTAAGCCATTAAGGCATGAGAGGCACTAAAGTGATCCCCTTTTGGTGTTGTGAGCACTTCTAGGCAACATGTTCCTATCTAGGTGGGATTTCCTCTAGTCTAGTTTCGAATTGGATCATACTGTTAGGCTTTTGTGGACCTATCATGGAGGTCACATTAATAATTTAAACCGGTCAATGTGTAAGACTCGTTAATTATTTTATTCAAACAAAAAATCACGTTGATCGGATATCAATTGCTATTTGATCAAATTATATTTCTGTTAATAACTTTTTTAAATTATGCTAAAAATTGATAGAAATATGATCTGATCAAATGACTATCGATATTCGATCAACGTAATTTTTTCGCAATGATGAAATACTCGACAAGCTCTACATATTAACGGTTCGGATTATCAATATGAATTTCGTGATAAGCTCATAAAGCCTAATAGTCCAATCCAATCCGATTACGAACTAAACACAATCATACCCTTCTATCTATATCTATCTCTTTCTTTCATTTTTGTTTTGAGAAAATCTACAAGCTTAAAAAAGGGTAAAAATATATAAATAATTAAATAAAATGTATAGTATAGACTCAATATTCACAAAGTGAAGTGTATAAGAATATTTCTACTCAAATCTTCCAAATTTGATATATCCATTTCATTTGAAAATTTAGGTGTCAATTTGGCATTTTTAACTAATATGTCAAATTTATTATCTATTACTTTTTATATTAATAATTTTGACATGTAAAAATTGTTATTAAATGACAACTTGTTATATCAAAACTGAAACTACAAGAGAAATTGCTCTTAATATATTTAAAAGGTAAAAAAAATTTAAAATTTTCTCACAGGCAAAATTTTGAAGGTTCCTTATAAAAATAAATCAACATATTAATAGCAATGGTGTAAGATTTTTTTATTTTTATTTTTTGGAATTACAATGTGACTTCTCTAATTTGGAACTAGAAGTGTGGGGATATATTTTCTGAGCACCAATACGTAGCCAAGGTGATGCCGATGTGTCAGCCGAGGTGCCACGTGTCCTGGTCATGATGCTGAGGTTATCTCGGCTAGGCCGAGGTTATCTGCGAGGATACCGGAATCCGAGATAAGCGGATATGGGACAAGAGTCCTAGATTGGGAGAAGATTTCAATTTGAGTAAAGATAAGACTCTTAGAGAGTTTATCCTAATCCCACTGGGAGTCCCACATTAGCAGTAATCCTAAGTCCATTAGGGCTAGGCTCCAATTGGGACTAGGACTGTATTGGCTATAAAAGAGAGGCACCCCCATGGGTCTAAGGTATGCTTTTGATATTCTGTCTAGTGAGTTAAACACTATTGATTATCTTTGAAAGACATGGAGTACTGACTTGATCGTCGGAGTACCCCCGGGTGGACGAGTCATCGCCGGAGACTCTTCTTTCTGTTGCAGGTTAGATAGGTGCCATCTATTCTGCCGGTGTTCTCCAGTTGAGTACTAAGTTGGCAGTGTGGTCAGAAAATCACTCACACAATTTGGCGCCGTCTGTGGGAAAGAAAGGAGAATAAATGGCCAACGATGGACAAAAAGAGAAAGTTGGGGACGACACCCCTACTGGGAGTGGGAAACATATTGACCTTGACGTCGAAGAAGACAACTACAACAAAGAGACTCGTGATAAGAATCACGGAGAAAAGGACATTGGCCAGGAGGGCGACATGCCAAAGAAATCAGACCGAAACGGGTATTATAATGAGGACGACCTCTAGGTGTGGAAAGAAAGATGCTTGTGGAGGGACGACGAGATAAAGGGAATGACAAACAAATTGGCGGACCTGCAAACGGTTGTCAATTTCATGATGCAAAACAACGTCATGTAGCCACTGTTCCCGTTACAAGATACGTCGATTCCAGCGGCCAAGAAAGGGGGGCAGAAAACGATTCCTGCAGTTCCTTAGCACGACGGGACCAAGGGACATTCTCACCGGCCTTCACGGGAGGTCGAGCATGGAGAATCAAAGAGGGCTGGAGAATAATGCTTGGGAGTTGGAATTTACAAGCTAAGGTTGGTTTAACACTTGTTAAAATTTTAAATTTATAAGTTGAAGTTAAACTGAGGTCATGTTTAACACTTGTTGAAATTTTAAGAAAAATTTACAAGTTGAAGTTAAATCGAGGACCTGTTTAACACTTGTTGAAATTTTAAGAAAAATTTACAAGCTGAAATTAAATCGAGGACATGCTTAACACTTGTTGAAATTTTAAAAATTTACAAGTTGAAATTAAATCGAGGTCATGTTTAACACTTATTGAAATTTTAAAAATTTACAAGTTGAAGTTAAACCGAGATCATGTTTAACACTTGTTGAAATTTTAAAAATTTATAAGTTGAAGTTAAACCGAGGTCATGATTAAAGGAAGGAATGATGTAGGTTCCATCACCTCAGGATGCCGAGGTAATAGAACCTAGGGGGCAGTTGTGGGGGCATAATTTTTGAATGACAACACGTGGCCGAGGTGACACCGAAGTGTCAGCCGAGGTGTCACGTGTCTTGGTCATGAAGCTGAGGTAATTTCGGCAAGGCCTAGGTTATCTGCGAAGATACTGGAATCTGGGATAAGCGGATAAGGGACAAGAGTCCTAGATTGGGAGAAGACTTTAGTTTGGATAAAGACAAGACTCTTAGAGAGTTTATCCTAATCCTACTGGGAGTCCAAGATTAACGATAATCCTAAATCCATTGAAGCTAGGCTTCTATTGGGATTGAGACAGTGTTAGCTATAAAAGGGAGGCACCCCCATGGGTTTAAGGTATGCTTTTATGCTCAAGCTTATGAGTTTAGCTATTGATTATCTATGAGAGATATACTGACTTGATCGTCGGAGTACCCTCGGGTGGACGAACCACCGTCGGAATCTTCTCTTTCTGTTACAGGTCAGCCAGGTGCCATCTATTCTGCCAGTGCTCTCCAGCTAAATACTGAGTTGGCAGTGTGGTCGGAAATTGACACACACAATTTGGCGCCGTCTGTGGGAAAGAAAGGAGAATAGATGGCCATCACTGTACAAGATCAACGTGTTGAAAACGACGAGTTTAGCGAAGATGGAGAGTCTGTCGACATAAACGGAATGAAGACCCTTCCAGAAGGGACGCGAAGACAGAGGGCATGAGCGTTCCCAAGGAGATGACATTCAAGTATAGAAGAGCTCAGCCTAAGTGAGCAGATCTTGGATTTCAGGCCCCGGACCCCAGATCCCGAAAAACAAGATCTCGGCCTAAATAAACAGGTTCGAGAAGAGAAGAGAAGAGCTCAACCTGAGTGAACAGATCCAAGATTCCAGAAGACAAGATCTCGGCTTGGATGAATAGGTCCGAGAAGAGAAGAGCTCAACCTGAGTGAGCAGATCCAAGATTCGAGAAGACAAGATCTCGGCACTTAAGTCTGAGAAGAAAAACGGCTCACCAATGCAAGGCCAAGAATCAAACTCAGGTTGAAACCAAGTAAGATCAACAGAGAAATCAAGGCTAACAACCTCGGCTTGAAACCAACTTCGGCGAACAAGATCACATGTACAAGCTTAATGTGAACATAAGTCCACATTAGGGGGCAGAGAGTTATAGATTATGTATAACACTTATTGAAATTTGTAGCAATTTACAAGTTGAAGTTAAACCAAGATGATGTTTAACACTTGTTGAAATTTGTAGCAATTTACAAGTTGAAGTTAAACCGAGATGATGTTTAAACACTTGTTGAAATTTGTAACAATTTACAAGTTGAAGTTAAACCGAGATGATATTTAACACTTGTTGAAATTTGTAGCAATTTACAAGTTGAAGTTAAACCGAGATGATGTTTAAACACTTGTTGAAATTTATAGCAATTTACAAGTTGAAGTTAAACCGAGATGATGTTTAAACACTTGTTGAAATTTGTAGCAATTTACAAGTTAAAGTTAAACCGAGATTATTGTTTAAACTTGTTGAAATTTGTAGCAATTTACAAGTTGAAGTTAAACCGAGATCATTGTTTAACACTTGTTGAAACTTGAGAAAAGTTTACAAGTTAAAGTTAAACCGAGATTGTGTATGACAGCTCATACGCGTAAACGGGTTCTTGGAATTCTTGTTCTTTAAAGAGACATGTCGGCCTTAACGATGATCTCGGCTGCGATACTTTAAGCCGACGTACTGGAAAGTACCGATATAGGTTCCATCACCTCAGAATGCCGATGTAATAGAACTTAAGGGGCAGTTGTGAGGATATATTTTCTGAGCACCAACACGTAGCCAATATGCCACGTGTCCTGGTCATAATGCTGAGGTTATCTCGGCTAAGCCGAGGTTATCTGCGAGGATACTGGAATCCGAGATAAGCGGATATGGGACAAGAGTCCTAGATTGGGAGAAGATTTCAGTTTGAGTAAAGATAAGACTCTTAGAGAGTTTATCCTAATCCCACTAAGAGTCCCACATTAGCAGTAATCCTAAGTCCATTAGGGCTAGACTCCTATTAGGACTAGGATTGTATTGGCTATAAAAGAGAGGCATCCCCATGGGTCTAAGGTATGCTTTTGATATTCTGTCTAGTGAGTTAAACACTATTGATTATCTTTGAGAGATATGGAGTACTGACTTGATCATCGGAGTACCCCCGGGTGGATGAGTCACCGCCGGAGACTCTTCTTTCTGTTGCAGGTTAGACAGATGCCATCTATTCTGCCGGTGTTCTCTAGTTGAGTACTAAGTTGGCAGTGTGATCAGAAAATCACTCACACAAGAAGCATACAATTGTCGAGAATACATATTAGAGTTAATTATTTAAAAGTCCTATTTATAAATATTATGCTAGTTCAGATTCTATCTAAGATATTTTAAATCAAAAAGTCCTATTTAGTAAAATTAAGAATATTATCAGTTTTTTTTAATTTTTAAAATTAAGAACATTATTAATTTTGTATAATAATGTTCTAAATAATTGTTTCATTAACTGATAAAAAAAAACAGAGCATGAGACTAAACGTTTTTCCCTTCTACTTGTTAGTTTGATTCAACTATCAGATAAAATCTAGAATATTATCGATTTTTTCCAGTTTTAAAACTGAAAATATTATCAATTTTTTCATTTTTAAAGTTTTTTTTCAATTTTGCACATCAATGTTCCATCATCATGCTCCTTTATGACACAAAATTTTCAGTTTTGCACAAAAAAATAATTGAGTTTTTTCAACCAAAAAAAAACATTCAGTGTGTTTGGTTTCAGTTTTTTGAATTTAGTTTTTTGAAAACTGAATTTTTTTATTTTTCGTGTTTTTTTTTTTGTTTTTAGTGAATATTTTTTAAATTTCAAGTAATTTTTTTACTTTTTTAGATGCACCTTAGTTAGATGTATCTAAAATAGTAAAATATTTGTGAAAAAAATATTTTAAAAAATTAATAAATACATAAAAATACGAAAATGTATTGAATTTTCATTTTTTTTTTTTGTATTTTTTGGGTATTTAGTGTATTTTTTAAAGATTTTTTTGCAAATATTATATTTTTTAAGTGTATTTATGTTAAGTGTGTCAAAAAATTAAAACAAAATGCTTAAAATATTAAAAAATTTCATTGAAAACATTAAAATGCGAAAAATAAAAAAGGTATAATTTTCTGAACACTGTTTTTTGAAAATTGAAACCAAATTTTTTTTTTTTTTTGCACATTTTTTTTTTTAGTTTTTTCAATTTGGAAGTTAATATTTTAAAGTTTTGAAAATTAAAATAAATATCAAATCATCATGTTCCTTTATAGATAATCCTAAATGATGAACAATCATTATTTGAAGAGTAATTTCGACTATTAAAAATTTAATGAGATTTGATGATTTAAAAAATCTTAATTAGAACTTAATTGAGTATAAGTTCATAAATTAGAATTTGTGTGTCTACCCTCACATATTATTGGCTCCCAAACAACTATTCATCACCGTAAACCACAACAAAAATCACCAACCATCTCACCGGATAGGTAAATGATACCTTCCTTAAAAATGGGGCTCTAAATATAACTATATACACTTGCCAATGAAAAAAAAAAAAAAAAAAAGTAAATTATACTGACATCTCTTGAGATTTATGTTTATTATAATTTTTTCCTCATATTTGAAAAATTACGCTGACCCCCTTGTCAATGTAATTATTTGATGGTGTTAACTTTTAAGTTAAAATGACATATTTATCCTTAATCTTTACATATACTTTAAGGACATGTTTGATTGGGTGAATTAGAGCATGTGATTGAAATTATTAATTCGTGGGCCCAATTATCCTATATTTGTTTTAACATTTTAGTTTAGGATTATTAATCCAATGGATAATTAATCCAACAAATTTGTAGTATTATTAGTAATGGGGTAGGGGTGGAATTATTAATCTAATTGATATTAATCAAATTGGATAGTGAATACCACACTAATTTAATAGGATTATTAATACTTCACTATTAGTCTTGTGAATCAACATGACCTAAAGGGTAAATTACATTAACACCCTCTGAGATTTCAATTGAATACGGATCCCTCCTAACATTTTAAAAAAAAAAAAAAAACTAATTTAATAAAAATAAATATGAAAAAATATATTTAATTTGGAAAAAATTATTTCTAACCACTCGAAAGATAAACATTATATAAAAATGACAATTAGTTTTTATTTCTTAACCAAATTAATTTTTAATTTTTTAAAAAAAAATTCTAAAAATCGAACCATACATAGCCTAATAATATTTTGATGAGTCATTTCTTACGTTGGTAACTTAAATTAATTATTTGTTAATTTTACGACATTTTTATCATCTAAACCCTGTTTGGTAATTATTTCGTTTTCAGTTTTCAATTTATATTTACGAAAATTTAAAAAACTGTCATAAAAACTTGTTTGATAATTTTTTTGGTTTATAAATGGTTGTCTCAGTTTGTAAATTTGAGGAAAAAAGTAAATTCAAAAAATGAGTTTACGTTGGTTTTTAAACAGAATTTTAAAAATTTGACTAACAAAATTTTTTTCAAATAATTTTTTTTTCAAATAATTTTTTTTTTCAATTAATTTTTTTTTCAATGAATTTTTTTTTCAACTAATACTAACCGAATGGGCAATTGGTAATACTACTTTAAACCTTGGGAAGGGGATTGTAATTTCTAAAATGTGAGGGGTATCAATGTAGTTTGTCCAGTGAGGGCAAAATTGGTATTTAAAAAAAATTAAATTGCTGACATCAGCAAAATCTATTAGTTGACTTAACAATCAACTAACTGATGGAGCAATCTGTAATGAAACTTTAAACTTCAAGAAAGGGGACGTAATTTCCAAAAAATGAGAAAAAACTGTAATAAATATAAATCTCAGAGGGTGTAAACGTAATTTACCCTCCCAAAAAATACAAATATCACTATCCCTACGGATCCACCACATTAAAATTCATTAGGGCAAATTATATATACCCCCTCGAGGTTTAGCAAAATTACAAATACCCCCTTGAAGTTTGAGAAATTACAGATACCCCCTGAAGGTTATATTTACATAACAAATTAAGGAATAAATTGTTATGAAAATATAAACCTCAGGGGGTAATTTGTTATGAAAATATAAACTCAGGAGGGTATCTATAATTTCCAAAACTTCAAAAAATATCTGTAATTTAACTAAACCTCGAAAGAGGTATATGTAATTTGTCCAATTCATTAAAACTTCTATGTTAGAACTCCTAATAATTTTTTCACCGGATATTCCAAATCATCATTTCGAGATGGCTTTGACAAATCATATCAATCAAAATGTAGCTGTCTTCATGGACAACTTACGAATATTTCACCAAAATTGTTAGTATCATTAGTAATATTAAAAATTTTATTAAAATTTTTACTAAATATCTCATATAAGTGTGAGACCCATATAATACGGGTCTCATGTGAGTCTCACATCCATATGAAATATTTGATAAAATTTTTGAGACCTATAACATTATTAAAATTGTTAATTTGAGATCAATAGTAAAATCATCCAATTCAATTGTCCACATCTTTTGCTTTTAACTTTTTTTTTCTGAAAAAAATTATCAGATACTTCCAAGCAACTCTTCTTTTTTTTTTTTTTTTTTTTGGCGTTAGGACCCTCTAGAGTAATATACCTAGAGTGATCTCCTAAAGTGAAGAGAGCAAGAGAGACACGTGTCCCACTCAGTCTTCCAAGGGGTGAGATTCAACCTCATCAAAACGACGTCGTTTTGATGGGTAAATTGAAAAAAAAAATAAAAACAAAAACAAAAACAAAATTTAAAATTTCCTTGCTCTGGATTTCTTTCGTTTCATCGTTCCTAGTAGGGGTGAGCAGCAGATATACCGATCCGTCAAAACCGACCGAACCAATCCGATCCGCCGCATTTTGGACGGATGCGTGATGACGAGCGGACGGTTGCGGATTGATTTTCTCCAATCCGCCAATTTGGCGGACGGATGGCGGATTTGAGATTCATTTGGCCGCAATCGAACCGCCAAACCGCGAGCACCCTTAGTGATTTATAAGACTTTGTGTTTTCAATTTGTTTAAATATTTTATTTGTGTTTTCAATTGAAAAAGAGTTTAAATATTCTGTTGAAAAAAAAATTTCAACTTGAATATATTTTTTGAATTAAAAAAAATAAACTTATTATTTATCTATATATATTTTTTTAAATCTAACTCTAAAAATAATAAATAGAAAATATGATATATGCTGGTTGGTTTTTGTTTTCAAAAACATATATAGATATAACAATACAGAGACATAAAATCTTTACTACTGCTATATTCATGGTTTTGGTGATTTGAATTGTTTTTATATTTTAAGAAACACAGATTGTAATACTTTATGTGGATGAATCATGCTATGATTGTAATATATGGATGAGGTATGCAGTGATTGTGATATTCCAAAATTTCAAACTTTCTTTCTTTGGATGAGGCATACAGTAATTGTAAGACTTTTTAAAGTCATTGTAATACTGATTCGCATCCATCCGCCAAACCGCCAATCTGCTCAATCTACATTCGCCGAATTAGCGGACAGATGCGGATTGATTTTCTTCAATCCGTCAATTTAGCGGACGGATGGCGGATTGGAGATTCCGTGGCCGCAACTGACCCGCGCCCACCCCTAGTTCCTGGAAAAGTTGTGAGAGAAGGGCTGAGAATAAAACAAATGGGTGATGAGAATTTCAAAGAAAAAACATAGATAATGAAAAGAAATTGCAAGAAAATCAGATTCAGAAGTGGGTAAGAACCCACCTAAAGATTCCAAGTAATTTAGAAAAGAAAAAAGAAAAAAAAAATTAGTAATAAAAAGTACACAATAACTCCAAAACTCCCTTAAGAACCCAGTAATCAACAATTGCAAAAGCAAATTATGAAGAGAAATCTTCCAAGAAACCCAAAATCAAACAATCATATACAAACACACACCCATCAAGATCGCATTTCCAGAATCTAACATAAAAACCCAAAATCAAGCAATCATAAAACATAAACAAATACATATATACCTATCAAGATTGCATTTTCCCGAATCAAACATAAAATCCACAATCAAACAACACATACCCAATTGGATAAACATTTTCAGTAACATGAAAGACCACAGAGGACCCAATTCCATAGGAGGCCTTCGATTTTGTTTGCTTGGAAGCTCCAAAAGATCCTTGACACGTTGTGAAAAAGATCACAAGAAACGACGAACAGAGTTCGGCTGAGGAGATTGGCCACCGGAGTTCGACGAAGGAGATCGGCCATGCCTCCTCTTCTCTCCTCTTAGTCGTTCTCTCACTAACTCTCCCAGGAATGATGAATAGAAACCCAGAACAAGAAAATTTTGATTTTTTTTTTTTTTTTTTTTAATTTACCCACCAAAACGATGTCGTTTTGGTGAGGTTGAATCTCAACCCTTGGAAGGCTGAGTGGGACACGTGTCTCTCTCCCTCTCTTCACTGTAGGAGATCACTCTAGGATATTACTCTAGAGGATCCTAACGCTTTTTTTTTGTCTTATCAGCGAAGGCAAATTCAAGTGGCATCATTTAAAAAATAAAAATAAAACACTGGCAGGTTTTAACCAATACGATTTGGGCCAATAATGTGGGCCTCTCAGACAGGCTGGGCTTGGCAGTGGAAGGCTAGATCTTTATCCTTCTTTGTGTGCATACAGACATACTGTTATCTCTAGTTCTCAAATTTTCAGTTCTGCTGTCTCAGTTAATCAATTTTGGAATTTTTTATTTTTATTTTTTTTTGTTAATAGGGTGTCCAGGCCAGTTTATATGCACCTAATTTCAAGAGATTTGGCTTAGTGGGAGGAGAGGTAATCAAAGGGTGCACCATTCACCAAAACAAACGCCCACCGTTAGATTCGAGTATGGGAGGAAAATTAACCATTGATGAGTAAAATCATATGTGATGAACGAGATAGTTTTCTCAAAAAACAAAGTAGTTTTCGTGGACTTCCTAATGAAATTGATGCAACATATCACATAATATGATTCTTATTATTACTATTAAAATTGATCTTATTATCACCCAATAAAATAAAATAAAAAAATGAGATTTACTTTTCAATGAAACTTGTCCAACATTTTCAAAAAATTCCTAGACATACAACATCAATGACATCATGTTTGGTGTAGCTTTAGAATTCAAAAATTGATAATTAATAGGTACAAATTAAAATTATTCTTCAACTTCTTAATAATCATATTTTTTTAAAATTTATTTAAATTATTTTGCTATATAAGTTAGGGCTGAGTAAGGAATCCGTGAAATCCGTAATCCGATCCAGTCCAGTTCAATCCGATAGATTTGGATTAATTTTTTGAATCCGTTGTTCGGTTCCGGATTGAAGAATTAAAAATCCGTGGTCCACGGATTGGTTCCGGATTGAACCCCACAGTTCCGGATTGGAACCGATCCGGACCGTATGCAAATAGTCTATATTTTTATTATACATCCTCCCTCATAGTATCTTCTCTTATTCTATATAAAACCTAAACTCAAACCTAAACCCGTATAATATATTCTTTTATTACTTTTGTTCGTTAGTTTTTAGTTTTAATTTATAATGGTCTAAATTTTTATGGCGAAACCAGTTTTCGTTGGTTGTTTAAATTTTAGAACAGTATGTTGTTATTATAGAAAAAATATGTTGCTATTGTGGAACTAATATAGCACTATGTTTATGTTTTTATGAAATTAAAGTGTTATATATATTGTTTTGTTATTTAATGATGTGAATTCGTGGTCCTAAACCGATCCAATCAGTGTTTAAATAGATTGATTCCATGATTTAAACGGATTGAATTGATTCTAATTTTTCAAGAACCGTAAATAACGAATTGATCCTGATTTTACCCCAATTCGATCCATGCCCACCCTTAATATAAGTTGCGTCAAACGCCCCCATACAAATTTTAAATAAAAAACTATGAAAACCTCGGTTTGTTCGCCGCAGTTTAAATGGACTTTTTATTGCTTTTTTTTGAAGTTGTTTCTATCAAGAAACAAATTTTCTTTAAAAAGACAGATTTTATGATGACAAAGAAGCAACGGTCACAAATACTGAGTTTTTTTTTTTTTTTTTTTTTTGAAAAAGTTAATTTTTTAATTTTTTTTAAATTTTTTTTTTGAAAGAACGTATAAAAAAATAAAGAGATAATTTGATTCAAAATAACATCTTCCCCACTAATTTGTTTCGGTTTCGCAATTAATGTCTAAAAAATCATCACTACGTACAATACATTTTTTAATAATCACCAGAATTAACTTAAGTGATTCAACCATAATCTCATTTTTTTGGTAATAAAATCTTATTCTGCAGACTTGGATCCTCTGTCATTTTTTATCTGCAATGATCTTGCTATGGTTTTTAGTACAGTAAAACAACTACGCCCCAAAACGAGCTCATTTTAATTAAATTTTAAACTTAAAACTGTTTTATTGCCGTGGCAAGATCATTGCAGAAAAGGCACTGCTAGCATTGGCAGCTCTATTTCTTATTAGACTCTGTTTGGCAATGACACTCACCCTCACCCTGCTCTCACATTGAGATATGCCAAAGAAGTTATACTTCTATGTGAAATTTGACCAATCCATTCAAATCAAAGGGTTAGCAAGGTTTTCAAATCATGATATTTCATTGCACAGAAAGAGGGAAATTGATGACCAAAATACCAAACAATTCAACACACCAAACCATTGTACAAACACTGGCATCTTTAAAATGTCCCCAATAGCATCACACCAGTTCTTCAGAAGAGAAAAAAAAAAAAAAAAAAAAAAAAAAAGAAGCTAGAAATTCTCTGCTTAATTAACAAAACATTGCTAGAAGCACTCCAAAATTTTCTTGCTCTTGTTGAGACCACACCAAAGATTTTCCTGGCATTTCATCCCCTTGTGGAATATCTTGAATTCCAATACTTTTCAATTTCCTCTGCAGTTCTTCCTGGGATTCTCCCAGCAATGAGAGACCACCTAAAGAATCATAGCAACATTGGCTTTTATTAAAACGTAGAAAGTTAAAAAGTGATTCAAATGAGGGGGAAAAAAAGGATAGGAAAGTAAAGACATGAAAAAATAAGCCCACCTTTCTCCAACCAGATTGTACATCCTAGTGATCAGTGTTTCCTCATCCTCTGAAAATTCAAGTTTAGAGTCTTGACTGGTGTCTTCTGCTGCATGCACACACACACACACACAGAGTGAGAGAGATAGAGAGAGAGATGATTATATTCATGTGGTTACCATCAAATCAAATACCCAAAACCCAAAAAGTATTAGGGTTTAAGATTAAAAGTTACTAGTCTTACCATTGAGCCAACCCATCACACCCCAAAATCCCAAATGGGAAAAAAAATTGAAGCCAAGGAAACCCACAAGCCAATACACCTTATATGAAGAAAACAGAGAGCTACAATCAAAACCCGGAGAAGATAAGCTATTAATTTGAAATGGGTACCTCTAGAGTCCACAGAGGCATCGTCAGAAGTAGAGTGTTCAAGGTCAGCCATTGTAGTCCAAGACAAAAGTGCCAAGTGTGAGAACTCTTCAAGGGCTAATAATGATTTATGTGTTGAATGAAGAAGCAAATAAATAAGAAGCAACTGCACTTTGTAGTGTAGGGGTTTGGAAATGGAAGAGAGGGCTATAAGTAGTATTAATAGGGAGATATATCTGGACAGGGAGAGTTCTAGGAGACAAAGGTCTTGATGGTGTGGACCTTTGGAAAGAAGAATGGGAGGTGAGAAAAAAAAAAAGCAATGAGGAATGGTAGTTGACATCGAGGAGGTTGTTGTCCAACTTTGATGGGTAGTTGGAACTTTTGCAACTTTAAACTCTGAGGCCCTGTTCGGTAGTCATAGATTCTTGATTAAAAGAAATCTTAGGTGTGATTACTCACACCTTTGCTCAAATAAAAATAAAATTGAGAAAATTATATTTAACTTGGCCTCGTTTGGTAAGTAACTTTTTTAGTTAAAAAGTCAAAAAGTTATAAAAAAAATCAAAAAATCAATAACCCATATAAAAAAGTCAAAAATTTTATTTTTTCTTTATTTTTTGCACATTTTTTCGTAAAAAATTAAAAAGTCATCCTATACATACTAATTTTTTTTACATTACATTTTAATCAAAAAATTAAAAAATTACTAAAAAAGTATGATCCCAAACGAAGCATGAGAATAGCTCCAAAATAATTGTATAGAGGTGTAAGTCGAACCAAGTGAAAGTTGTATCAATGTCACAATTTTCACTTGTACGACGAACATTTTTCTAAGTGGTGTTATCGAAAAATTATGTAAATAATCCATATAAAAACATGTGGCAAATTTAGGTCTTACCATTTAAAACTATGAAAATCATTAATACTGACGTATTTTACATTCTTGTTTATAGCAATGTTCATAGTCCAATAATATTTAAGACCACGTCTGTTTGAATCATGTGCAGAATTTTTCAAAAGAAGTTTTTATTTTTACATAAAATTCATACAAAAAAAAAATTGACAAAAATAATGCAGTAATACTGTTATTGTAAATAAATTTATTGTTTTAGGATATTTTGTTTTGAAATAAAATATGCACATTAAGCCACATCATTATGTATAAAAAATATATATATTTATGACCCACACAAAATCTCTCACAATGTGATCTACAATGTTATGACAGGACACATGTCAACTTTTAATTTATCACTATTTTATTATCTAAGACCTATCTCTTTTCATATTACTGTGAATCAAATAAAAGATCCAAAATATAGATCTATAGCACTACTTGTATGAAAATTATGTATAATTTTTTTCATTTATATATAACTCTTTGCTAAAATATAAGTAGAGCCTATTTCAAAACATGTCTGTGTGAGATCATTTGTTAACGTTTTTGTTTTCTATTTCCGAATCGTGTGGCTAAAAACATTTGATCATAGCTTTTGTAGATGATGACTGCGAGTAGGGGTGACTGTGGGTTGTTTGGGGTGTCCTAAATAAGTGTATTTTTTGTCTTTTTAGACTAAAAAATTGAGGAAGAAAATATAGATGTGTGGGTTAACTTTTTGACTTTTTATAAAAAAATGTGTAATAAAAAATTGTAAAAATTAATTTGTAAGAAAAAATTAAGATTGAAAATTATGCAGCCATAATTATTGACTTTTGATGAATAGTATTAACTTTTTAACTTTTTGATTTTTTAATTTTTTTGCAATATGTCAAACTTGGCCTAAAAACATTTGGTGGGAGAAGTACACCAAAGTGGTGGGCACCCACACTAGTGGAAGATGTTTGGTGGGATGTATTTATTAGGTGAGGGGAAGGATAAGGAGGCATGGTTCCTGTTCCTGATTAGGTTTTAGCAGTAATTGAGAAAACGCCAAACGAAGAAACAAACATCCCATAAGAGTTTTTGATTCGTTGAAGCCATTATAAAACACAACCAAACAAGTACTAGACTTTTTTCTTCTATTCAGACTACAAGTAAATAAATAAATGAAGACACACGATAATAAATTACTTTTATTAACATGTACGAAATTATAAAATTAAAAAAAATTAAAGTGTGTATCATCCGAATAAAATATCTGCATAATTAACAAACAAGATAACTTCGACCCATTCATGTAAGGCCCAAATTCAATTAGGTTTATTGAAATTGCTGAATAAGTGATACTAATAAAATCGGCGACACTTGTGCCGGGCATTAAAGTGGGCCCAGGTTGTTCTTTTCTAGAGGTGTAATAAGAAATTGGACCCTGATGTGATAATGACAAATGGTTAACCTTATATAAGAAAAATCTACACCAAATAACTATATAAATAAGGTAAATGAAAAAAGGAAGTTATATACTATAAACCAATTGAGAATTCTCTCTCTGAAAGAATATACTCATTCCCTCTCATGTACAATCTAATTTAATCGTCAGAGTGCTAATTTCAATATCCCCAACCAGAGTGTTTCTTATTTCAGGCATCGAAGTGAGAATCAAGTGAAAGAGTGTTTGGGACAAAAAAATATTATAAATTCTCATAGTGTATAATAAAAAACATATATTTTTGCAAGTTTTTTTAATATGTACTCGGAAAGTACAGGTTAATAAATAACACTCATAATAAATTGAATGGTAAATTACACTAATTTCTTTTAAAATTTTGAGAAAATACATTGAACTTTACACATTTAGTATAATTACATTTAGCTCCTCTAATATTTTAATTTTCATCACACTTAGGTTGTATTTTGATAATGAATTTGTATATACTTCACCCATCATTTTCTTTCTAAATACGTACGTACCTAAATTCATAATCCAAACACAGTGTTAATCTATTTTAATCAATAATTTGTAATCATATTAATGTAAAATTAATATTGCCTTTTATATTAAAATGTAATTTTGCCTACACATCATTGGACTAGTTGTGATCAATTTAACTTTACTATAAAAAAATTAATATAATTATATCAAATTTATAAATTTATAATATATAAATTTTTTGTAAACATCATGAGTGATGTATAATTAACCCTAAATTAAATATTAACATAAAAAAATCTCTCTCTAATGATTCATGAGATTGAGGTTTGTTCTAAAACTAGTTTTTTTAGCGTGTCATGTCGACTTTTGTAATTAGTCACAATTATTAATGAATAACAATATAAATTATTATAATAAAACGCGTTATAAATTCTCATAACAATTCATATCACTAAAACTCTATTTAGATTATGAATTTAGATAAAAAATTTAGAGGGAAAAAAAAAATATTCATGATCCAAACAATTTAAGTGTCTCTAACCAAAAAAAAAAAAAATTTACAAGTTTCTAAACAATTATAAAGCCTCATAACTCTTATTTTATGGTACACAGTTTTAAGTAATACTAGAAAGTATTATCTCTTTAAAAATGAAAATGTTATAATCAACTAATTAATCACTGCTTATAATAATAAATAATAAATAAATAAAAAAAGAGCGTCATTGCAAATCTGAATCAGGACAATAGCACTTTTTTACATTAGTTAGTAATATGTGCATAGATGCTGATGATTTGTAACCAAATCTCTATTCTTCTTCTTCTTCATCTCCTTATTTATTTATTTTTCTAAATATTTGATCACTCATGTATGTCCAAAACTAAAGCAACACCTAAAATAATAATTAAATAAATAAATAAATAAGGTGAACACAATGCTTATCCTAATTGAATATATTAACTCTATGAGTGTAAAAATGTCTGTGGCCTGGGATTTGGGTCCGAGCCGAACCTAGCTTGGGATCTTGGGTTTGAGCCATTATTTTAAAGTCCGGCTTGACTTGTGGATTCGGTCTGTCTGGCCCACCCGTGGCCCGTTTAAGATTCATTTAAAACCCGACCTGAGCTCCAATTTAGTGTTATTTTTAGTAGAAAAGAATAAAATTTTAATGAAAAAAATATAAATAAAAAATATATATATTCAAGCTCTCCCAGACACAACTCAAGCTCGGGCCCAGTCATAGAACCAGCCCGCTAACTTGTCTAAGGCCCGAATACTCCCTGAACTTAGTCCTAAACTTAATTTTCTGACTTATAACTCGGCCTGAATTTTGACGAGAACCTAAGCAACTTGACGTGAGCCGATTCGAGCCTGGGCCAGATAGACTAGACCAAATTGGACTAAATTTATACCCCCTAATTAACTCGTGACCATCTAAATTATTGTATTTTTCATTCCATACTAAATAAATAATGTAAAACCACCATCATTATAAACTATAAACTATAAAAAATTACAAAATACCTACTGAATGGCTTCTCTGTCAGTAGCCCCCAACTTTTGACTTTCTCTTTTGTTTGTCTATAAAGATGAAGGCTGATTCTGTGGTTACACTTATGTTTGTTCGACACAAGTGACCTTGATTGCACTTTGAAAAATGATTCAGACCTCTAAAAAAAAATTATTAATGAAGTTTTAATTTATTTTTTTTTTTTTTTGATATCTTTTACTTCACTATTTTTTTTTTTTTATTATTTGACAACTCACTAAAACCGTACGGCTGCACCTCTAATTAGAGGTATACTTTTGTATAAGTTATGATTTGAAGTGGTGCTCCTATCAAAACGAATCCACCTATAGTCAAATTAAAGTGGAAAAAAAAAGGTCAAAAAAAGAAGAAAGAAGAGATCTCGTGGTATAATATAACCTTTTTCCAATGATAAATTACAAACTAGCATTCATGACGATGGATAATAATGGAATTGTGGACATGATTAGTGGGATAATAATATCACCATATTAGATTGTATATATAAAATAAGTCGTGTCTATTTCATTTCATACTAATAAATCAAATATAATCTTTGTTTAACTCGACATCATTCCCATTGATGAATGATGAGTGTTCAACATATCTGGCCTTATCATAACTAGCAAATTTGATAAAGAAGTTCAACATATCTGGCCTTGCCATAACTAGTAAATTTGATAAAGAATTACAAAATAAAAATTTACCTTTACTACCTTTAAAAAATATAATATGATAATAGAATTTGAATTTTTATCAGAGGTTTGAGTTATATATAATAAAATATTATTATATTATGTGACAATAATCGTAGTATTTTGTGTCTAATTTTGAACATAAATTAACTTTAAGAGTAAATTAGGAAAATTTTGAAACATGAAAGGCTAAAGTAGGGAAAAAATAAATAAATTTTAAGAGCCAAAGTGAAAAAGTGGACAATATAAAGGGGGCAAAATGTAATTTACCCTTTTTTTTTTTTTTTTTTTTTAAACATCATAAGTGATGTATAATTGACCCTAAATTAAATATTAGTATACATATCTCTCTCGTGATTCATGAAATTGAGGTTTATTTAATATTTGTTTTTGGGCTTGTATCATGCCGACTTTCTTAATTAATCACAATTGACGAACACTATAAAATATTATAATAAAAACTTTACAAAATTGCATAATAATTCACATCATAAAGTGCTTTTGTAAGGTCTCGTAAATACATTCTAAAGTAATATTAAAAATAATTAATTAACATTACAAAATATCATAACTTACTTATGATATATAATAATCTCTTTAAAGGAAAAATTTATAACCAACAAATTAATCACTGCTTGTAATAATGAATAAAATTTATAATAAAAAAAAAGAAAAAAGAAAAAAAAGTGTCATTACAAATCTTGAATGCAGACAATAGCAACTTTTCACATTAGTTAATAATATGTGCACAGATGCTGATGATTTCTAACCAAATTTCTTTTTTAAAAAATAAAATAAAATATATTTGGCCGGTTATGTATGTCCAAGACTTAAGCAACACCTAAAATAATTTTAAAAAAAAAATTAAAAAGAAAAAGATAGTGAACACAAGGCTTGTCCTAATTGAACACATTAACTCGTGAGACACACCATTTAAATTACTGTATTTTTCACTCCATACCAAATAAATAATGTAAAACCAACATCATTATAAATATAATATAAATATATAACAAAAAATCTACAAAGTACCTACTCTGTTAGTAGCCCCCAACTTTGGACTTTCTTGACTTTCTTTAACGTTATCTATAAAAACGAAAGCTGATTTATGATTACGCTTCTGTTTCTTTAAGTTATAATTTCAAGTGGTGCTCTATTAAAACGAATCCACCTATAGTCCAATTAGTGGGGCAAATTTTTGTTATGATTCAAAATTGTAGTTTATTTATGTCTCAAGAAGTGATGTTGATTATATTTCAAAAGAATTGTGTTAGGAATTTTAAATAATTTATTAAATTTTTTATTAAAATTTTTACATAGATGTGAGACACATATGTAGATTTGTGTAAATCCCACACTCATATAAAAGTTTTGATAAAAAAATTAATAAATTATTTAAAATTTATAGCATTTTCCATTTCAAAATAATTACTGCATATGATATGAGTAGGGCTGCAAACGAGCCGAACCGAGCCGAGCTTTAGTGTGTTTGGGCTTGTTTATTAAGATTTTAACGAGCTCGAGCTCGAGCTCAAGCTGAATAAAAATTTAACGAACCGAGCTCGAGCCGAGTTGGCTTAGGCTCGACTCGAGCTCGAGCCTGTTCACAAACCTTAACGAGCCAAAAAATTTATAAATTCATACTTGCATGTGAGACTAAAGTTACAATTAAAACTTTGATTATACAATTATATATACAATATATATAAACATACTAAAAAAAAGTCCATATTTTATTAAAATAATAATATCTACTATCACTATTATATACATATACTATCTATAGTTAAGTATTGTTTACATTTATATTTTTTAAATATATAAATAGCATATTTCTCTTATTTTTTATACATAATTTTATATTATTTAATATATAAATAATAAATATTAAATGAGCCAGCTAACGAACCGAGCTTACGAGCCGAGCTTTAGACTGTTTGGGCTTGTTTATTAAAAATTTAACGAGCTCGAGCTCGAGCTCGAGCTCGAACGGAAAAAAAAAATTAACGAACCGAGTTCGAGCTTATTCATGAACGGCTCTGTTCATTTGCAACCCTAGATATGAGGGAACTTCTAAGGGAAACAAAAAAGAAAAGAAAAAATAAAATAAAATAAATAAAGACGATGCCTCCTCATCTCTCCTAGTATAATGTGGCGTTCTGAAAAGTTGATAACAAACTGACTTTTGACTTTTTAACTTTTTTGGCAAAAAAACTGACTTCTTTGGCTAAAAAACTGAAAGACCAAAAAGATGATAAACTATAAACCAATAGCATTGAAAAGAATTGGATAATACGGAATTGTGAACATGATTAAGTAAGATAATAATATCACCAGATTAGATTAATGAGTCATGCCTGTTTCACTTCATACCAATAAACCAAACATATATATAAAATGAGCCATGTCTGTTTCCCTTCACTTCATACCAATGAACCAAACATATATATAAAATGAATCATGTCTGTCTCACTTCATATCAATGAACCAAATATAACTTCTGTTTAACTTTGACATCATTACCATTGATGAATGATGAACGTTCAACATATATGGCATTGTCATAACCAGCAAATTTGATAAAGAACAAAATAAAAGCTTACCTTTATCTGTAAAAGGGAGGAATTCCACGAAGGAGCCACTAACAAACTAACCAATCAAATTCATATTGAAACAACCATCATCACCACAGTACAACAAATCTTAGAAATGTTGAAATAAAAGTTGATCCTTAAGCTTAGTCCTACAAGCTGATCCCCACCAAGAGAACCCATTATCACGAAGGCGCAGAGCAATAAACAGAGAGAGAAATGCATTAACATGTCGAATGACTCATTTCTCAACACTATGAGATCACAGTTTATGCTGTGTTTCATTGAAAAATTTGAGAAAAAAATTGAAAAAGAAAAAAAAGAGTGTGTATAACTATGTACATTTCACCTACTTTTTCCCTTTTTCCTTTTCAAACCCTTTCCAAAATCCCCTAATCAAACACAGCATTAATGTCACAATCCACAGAGAAACCATATTCCCTTCAAGCAACCAGAATATATCATAGCCAATACAGACAGACACCATAGAAACAAATGTTGAAATAAAAGTTGATCCTTAAGCTTAGTCCTACAAGCTGATCCCCACCAAGAGAACCCATTATCGCGAAGGCGCAGAGCAATAAACAGAGAGAGAAATGCATTAACATGTCGAATGACTCATTTCTCAACACTATGAGATCACAGTTCATGCTGTGTTTCATTGAAAAATTTGAGAAAAAAATTGAAAAAGAAAAAAAAGAGTGTGTATAACTATGTACATTTCACCTACTTTTTCCCTTTTTCCTTTTCAAACCCTTTCCAAAATCCCCTAATCAAACACAGCATTAATGTCACAATCCACAGAGAAACCATATTCCCTTCAAGCAACCAGAATATATCATAGCCAATACAGACAGACACCATAGAAACAAGATCTCAAAACATGATTTTTTTTGGTTGTGTTCAAACAGAATTTTATTACTAATACAGATGAAGGTTTTGGAATAACCCATAATCCTATCACATTACACAAAGCAGGCAGCAGAACTAGCAAACTGAGACACAATGTCCTGTATCAAGCTGATTAATCATACATGTAATCAGTAAAATGATGATGGTAAAGTATGTTGAAGTACCGACACTATTAAAGTTCAGATAATATTGTTATTGTTATTGTTATTGTTGGCACAGGCTAAAGATGTGAAACTGCATAGGAGATTGATCTGTCTGCTGTTTAAAAACCATGAATCTTGATTTGTTCCTTCTTCACGATGCCAGCCTGTTGATAGAAAAAAACAAACTTAACATAAATTACACGTTACAAAAATATATTATTTGTCAATAGCATGTACTGAACATCCAGTCTAGCAATTTCACCTGCACCAGGAATGTGGAGACGTTCTTCCTTTGATCACCCTGAAGTTGAATCACCTGTATCAACGCAAAAGTAGCACCGAGGCTTTTTGTTCATTTTTGGTAGGAAATAATATAATGGAAACTGAGGTCTTTTGTTCATTTTGGTAAGGAAAATAATATGATGGAAATGAAATCTTATCTGCAGCACTAAGTCGTGTAAGACAACCCAAAGGATCAATCCAAAAAGCAAAATGAAGAGAGATTATTCAATTTCCTTTTTCTACACACCACATTGTAGTTTTTTCTTCTCTCCTTTCTATTTTTTGGTGAAAGAAGAATAAGAGGAAACAACCAACATCATGACAACCCTCCTTGGGCATGACAAGTCTTCAATAACACTCACATTTATTTTTATCAAATGAAGTACCAGGATGAACGAAAGAAAGCCTAAGGGGTGTGTGGTAAAATATTTAGAGAAAGGGTTAAGAACACACCTGGCCTAATTCAGGGTCTTGGACAACAGTACCATTACAACAGAATTCTTTCTTGAGATCTTTGAGTATCTTGTTGTAGCTGAATTCCTTCTTCAACCCTTGCACAGTGGTCAAGCTTTTCCGTCCATTGCGTTGCTGTATACGCACATGCACATACTCCTTGGTCCCAGCACCAGAGTCCTCAGCATTTGCGTCAGCAAAAGCATCTGCTCCCACATATCACAACCACCCACAAACCAAAATACAAGGAAGGCAATTAGTCTGTGCTATGTTGCTTCTAAATGTCATCAAATCATCAAGTGAACAAAGACAACATACCGAAAGTAGATGGAATCTGGACGTCTAAATCAGACATGAAACTTCTTGTCAAAATAGAATAATGGATTGTAATCTCCTTTGATTTTACTCAGAATGATCAGAGCTGAAACAGTTGGCACATAAAATTCAACCACTCAAAAACTATACATAACTGTTCATCAAAGCTTAAAAACCAAAGAAAAATGCAATAAAGATCCCCTTGAAGCCCAAACCCACCCCAAAACAAATAATAAATAAATAAGGAAAATAAGCAAACAAATGAACAAAATGTGAACTAGAATCAACAAAAGCAATACTCCTATATTGCTATGCCTTAAACGTGATAAAGTAAAATCACCTTCATGTATAATTGTAGCAGATGAATCTAATGCAAAAATCATCATAGAACTACATCATAAATGCCATTGTCATACTTGGCAAAAAAAGAATGCTATTGTCACTGCAATTATTTAATGACTCAAAAATTATAGTTCTTTCTGATGTAGGAGAGGTAGGGATTGCTCTCCCCTACTAGTAGTTCATTCAAAATTACAATATGACACCATAAAACCTACACTTTGGGGCTAAATTAGTTGACTTTGTGGCCAAAATGTTGTAAACATAAGAATTTGTATGGAGTAACAAAAGGGTAGAGATTTGAGAGTAAAGAGGAAGGTTCAGGAACTGTTCTAGGTGCTGTGAACAGCACCTGTGTTGGTTTTCAGTTCTTTTACAAGGAGGGTGCTAGGGTTAAGGAACTTTGATGTTTGGTGATTGAATAGGGGTTAATACAGATCTGTTTTGTGTGGTTTTAAAGACTATAAAAGTGCAGAAAAGTGAAAAAAGATGACGAAAGAAATTCAAAGACTCATTCATTGAAAGCCTTAGTCACCACACCTAAAGTTTGATTGCATTCATGTTCTCTATCGACATTACATTGTTTTATATAGACAATGTAGACTTCCTTCACCAACCTATGTTATAGTATCGGGTGCGGATATGTATCCAAACATCACTCTTTCATAGATTTAAAACTTAGGATCTTAGGAATACATATCTAAAATTAGATATGGATGCGGGATGCGTCATATATACATATATATTGCATATATTATATAATATTCTCAGATAAAATGTCGTAAATTATAAAGAAATATACTTGAAATTGAATAGGATTCGGGAAAAATATAAAATTTCAATATCTAATTCATGTGAGGCTAAAAATATTGCTTTACTAACAAATGTGGGTTTCTTCTTCTCATATATTGTAACAAATTAAAGAATCTGAGTGTCTACATTGAATACGAGTGTCGGACACATATCCCACACCCTCACCCATGTCATATTCAGTGGACACAAGGAGTGTATGCGGTGCGGTTTAGGCGGTTTGAGAGTAAAATTATAAACCGAATGGCGGATTGGCGGATTGACAAATTGCGATTTGGACGGTTTTTGGTGAATTAAAGAATATTCTAAGTAATTATCATACATTTGCATAATATATAATACTAATTTGTATAATATTTTTTTATATATATAACAAAGTAATTTTATATAATATGTTTCATATATATAACTACTATTTTGTAATAAATTTCATATCTTAATCTCTCTCACACTCATTTTTACTTTGATATTTAGAGCAGTGCAGATTGATGCAGATCGGTGCGGTTTTAGCGGATTAGGCAATATTTTGCACAGCTTTACTGTGGGAGGAAACAGATGAGTCCATGTAACACAGTCACCAACTAAGACTAAAATTTCTAAAGTGGCACTTCTAAACCTATCTAAATACCAAATAATAAGACTTGAATAAAAACTCATATTATACATAACCTGACACACAAGACAACCCATAAGAAAACCATAAAACCCATGTTCATAAATTTTGCAACTTACCACAATTACCAAAATACCACTAACCTAGAAAATTGACTAAATTAAAATCTAACCCAAATTGTCATAATATGAGGCTCAACTAAGCCCTGAAACTTAATTATATGTATCACCAGTCTATCCCATTGAGTTCAGCTTGAAACTTTCAAACTTGATTGCTTCCTTAGTTTGACTTTTTGTGCTCTTCTCGTGGACTACATCACTTCCTAGCACGCGCGCACTATTTCATAGACATTTCTTCTTAGCCAACTGCAAAACTACCCCTCTTAATGTACTATGACTACTATCCAAAGTCCAAACTACAAAGGTCAACATTTAAATTTTTTTCCCCAGATCACTCTTCCCTCAAACCCTGCTCTTAATTTATAAAATGACTCAATAAGCAAGTGCAATTTTAATCCTGAAATAACTCGAGTTAGTGGTCTCCTTGATAATTTTTTCCATATCTTGAGCGCAGTTTGCCATCAAGATTTTCATTTAAATAGTTTCACTGTATAAGTTTGCCTTCTAAATTACCCATCTCCATTGCCAACAAGTATACGATTGCCCACAAACAATGTACACCATGTCAACTCTCCCTAAACATACCCAATCTACTCATCCATCACCAATTTAGAGAGAGAGAGAGAGAGATATATACAAATACTGCAACAGGACCCTACTGTTAAAAGGAAATGCACATTCTCCAATGTTATGCACCATTGGAACCATTACCTATATTAAAATTTAAAAAAATTAATTCAAAAAAATCCAAAGACAATATTAAAAACCTTATTGTTACATTTTATACTACTTTCTCTAAATCACACCAAAACGCCAGATAGTTATATTTGCACACTATAAAATCTCAGTACACAACATTTATGTCGTTCAGATATAACTTCCCAACAAAAGTCAAATGTTGGATATAAACTTCTGAACAAAAAACAATTGTTCGGACATAAAAAGTTAAACAAAATGTACATCTGGACAATTCATTTTTGTTCGAAAGTTTATGTCCATACATTTGACTTTTGTTTGGAAGGTTATGTCCAAACTATACAAATGACATATACTGAGATTTTTTTTATAGTATGCAAATAGAATTTCCCCACAACACGTTACAAATCAAAGGTAAACTACTCTTTGCCCCCTTAAGTCAATTCTTACTTAAGTCCTTAAAGTTTACTTACTCAAGAAGGTATTGTGCAAATAGAATTTGCCCACAACACCTTCTCAAACAGCCCGGAGCAATGGCCAATACTTGAAAATTGCCAAGTTAGAACAAAAAAACAAAAAAGTTGGCCACAATAAACTAGAAAAATGAAAGCTTAAAATAATTGAACAATTAAACAATATTATCTATCAAAAATATTATGAACTTGAAATAAGACATCAAGTAATGAACACTAAACTAAGAACCACAGGCACATGACACAACCTGAACATGATATGGACACATCGACATGAAAATTTTCAGAAGATGCAAGGAAAAAAATTATATATATTATATGTCATATATAAGGGAGAGAAAAATTATTATATGTCATGTATATAAATGTTTAAGTCAAATATAATAATTTTTAAAGTCTAAAGGAGAAAAACATATATAAAGTGACATTTTTTTTTTTTTTGCAAACTAATAATATGTTTTGTGTATGTCTTAGGTGTTGGGAGGTATCCAACAAGTGTCATTTTAGTGTCGAACACGACATATTACCTTCTTAAAAGTGTCAGTACTTCTTAAGCACTACAAAATAAAAAGATAAATAAATTATTGAAATTATTTAAAAAGAAGATGAAGAAAGAAATGTACGATTTTCTTGAGCCTAAAGCTTAATAAAGGCACATGGGGCCCAAGGGATTTTTGTGGGCCTAATTGAAGGGGTCTGGCATAGCACAAAGTGAAGTGCTTCAACGAACCTTAACAAGCCTGCAAGCTTTTTGAGGGCTAGGTGCACCTTAACAACCATGATAGCATGTTTAGCATCTATACTATCTATACTATTATATTAAGTGAAGCCTAAATTTAGTCTCTTGAAGCTTCTGCCACATGTAAATTCAATAATAAAAAATAACAAAACTTTTTCCCTTCACCTACACACGTTCTTCACAGCAGTTTTCAAATTTTGAAAATCAAATTTACAAGTTTACTTTTAAATTTGAGTAATAATATGTTACACTCATGTAGTGTGTGCACCCTTCTAGCATGAAACAAAATATAGCGTGACATTAATTTTAATTACATTGTTATGTAAGATATAATAGATATGAGAACATGATATCAAATCAATATTTAGTAGGAATGCCAAAGAATATTGAGAAAAGTGGCAATGAAAAGCCTACAGAAATTGACGTGTTTACCGTGTAGATTGTAAAATAACATTTATGTTTCTCTTCAAAAAGTACAATTAAAAGTTGATAGTGGTCCACAAAACATGAAATAGAACATGGAGCACATGAAATCAAAATCATTAGTGAGAGTCACTTTCCTAAGTAAAGTAACTTTACCACCACAGCAAATTATGATAATTTTAGATGAACAAAAAGTGCCAACTAGCTGACTTGTATAGCCAACTTTCACCGAACAAACAGTGGAATATCGGAGGTGACAAGGGAACTAATTTAAAGCAAACAATTAAAAATAACTAAGATTTCTCATCCTTTATATACCAAAAGAAGAGAAACCAAAAGTTGGCAATGTGCATCTAGGTACCCGAGTTTGAGTTTCACCGCTACATGGTGCAGCTTCCCCTTCCCCTCCTATGGATTATATATATAAAAAAAAATAAAAAACAATTGCCAAAACAAGAAATGCATCTTCAATAGTATAATCTAACTTCTTGGTGATGAGTGAAAATCACCAAATAGGACTTTTGATGGCAAGGATGCAATAAAATTTCAATTGAAAAGTAGTTTCTTCTTTCTTTTGTATAGTTGGTTCTTGAGCAATATAGATCAATTGTTGAACTAATTTCTAGAATTTGTAGAGACTATAGCATAAAGGATTTCGCATAGGTTGTTTTCAAGTTCTGTTGTTTTCAATTTGTATGTATATGGGTGGCACCCCATATACATACACACATACAGTAAAAATGTATTGAAATGTCGGAGACTCCTAAAAAAGATCACAACAACAAGATGAAAATGTACCGGGTACGGGTACGGACATGATACGGGTACGGACATATGGTAAAATCCAAAAAAAAAAAAAAAAGGTACAGGTAAAACTTGATACGTTTGTAAAAAAAATATTTATTTTTTAAATTTAAAATAATGCAAAATTTGATTAAATTGTTAAGATCCAACTTACAATTAACATTTAATACCAAAAGTAAAAGTATAAACTAAATGTCATTATTATATTAAATTACTTATTACAAACCATAACTTAATTTTAAAACTTTGCTAACCATAAAACTTAAAAAAAAAAGAAAAAGAAATCTAATAAAATGAATTTTATCTTTGCAATAGAAAAAAATATTGTTTTGACTGAGATATGATACGGCTCAAATATATACTAGGTACGTTTGGACATGCCAAAAATTAAGATGAAAAACTGGTAGGTATAAAGAAGTTCCATACGCCAATAAGTACCCGGTACAACATGTTTTTCAAAGCACCCATGCTTCATAGATTACAAGATCATACCGCATAAAAGGTGTAACCCATTTCACTATATCATGCATCCACGCACATTGGACTGTGGTAATTGCAAAATGCTAAAGATTTGTAACAAGCAAAATTTGTGCCTTTGTATATGAAGTTCAGATCTTGTATAATTCAGCCTTACATTAAAAAAGAGGGCGGCTATCACCCCAAATAGTTCACTGAAACTCTTCTCTTCACTACTATTTATTGCATGACTACACGAAAGAAGCGACATAACATAAATCTGGTGGCAAATATTATTTTTCTATCCAAAACCATTCCCAACATAAGCAAGAAGAAAGAAAAAGCCCTCTTTTTTTCTTTTTTCCTCTGACCCACAAACTACAGTCCAATATTATACATCGAAATTAATCTATAAAATTAGGGGAATATAAGATAAATGGAAAACTGGAACCAAAAATAATAATAAAAAAAAAAATTGCAGATCACAACAAACTCAAGCGTCAAAAATCCCATAACAAAATCAACTAAAAGAATAATAAACAAGAGCGATGAATTACCCAACAAAGAAAGGGAAAGAAAGTGAAATCCGATTCTGATTAATCGATCATACATATTTGCGCAAGTAAAGATCAACCAAAAGAAATCAAGAAATTACATAATAATTCCTACCTGTTTAATCGTATTTGGCAGAGGAACACAACGAGGCGCAGAGAGAGAGAGAGAGAGAGAGAGAGAGAGAGAGAATTGATGAGAGAGAGGTAAAGATAGGTTTGGCTTCGAGGGGTCTGATTTATAGACGGTGGGCGAGTCTCTCCTAAACCGCACAAATTGATATTTATATATGACCCGAATATTTCGGCCAACTCTATTTTTAGAGTGAATTTTGTATGTGAATTCGGTATATTTTTTGGTTTATTTTTAGTGTGCTTGGGTTGAAAGGTATTGTTAGGACTGTGAAAGTTCATCGCAGGTCTTGTTTTGATAATTTGAATCGTTAATGTGTAGAATTCATCGAGTACTATAGATTAAAAAAAATCACATTGATAAGATATCGATAGTTACGTGATCAAATCAGTTTTGTATAAAAAAAAATAGACGGTAAAAAAATAAACAATTGATAGAAATCTGATCCGATGAGATAAGTATCGATATCCGATCAACGTAATTTTTGGCGGGCATATAGTAATCAACGAATTTTACATATTAACGGTTCAGATTATTAAAAATAGACTCGTGGTGGCCCCCACGAGCCTAACAATACCCTTAGTTCAATCATAGACTGGAGGGAAGTCCAGCCCATTCATATGGTACCTATTATTATTATGATTGATAAAAGATAATAGAATATAAATTATATTATTGAATGTTTCGAAAATATTAAGGGCATATATATTTGTGATTAGTAGAAGGTAGTGTCACTTAGTATCTTTTTCGTATATAAAACTTTTTCCTATTATTGCCTAAAAATTTCAAAATATGAGTAATTTTTATATGCAGATAGAATATATGTTATATGATATGGTACTATTTATTATTGTGATTAACTTTAATAATAAAATCCACTATATTTATATTTATTATAATAAGTGTTTGAAGAATAATAATAATATTATATATATTTATAATTGATAGAAGATAGTGCTATATGATAGTCTATTCACATATAAAAATTTCAAAAATGTTTTATGCCCCCTTTTCCCCCCACCCCCTTTGACCCCCTCTCTCTCTCATTGGTTACATTTTCTTTTTCTTTTTTCTTTTTTCTTTTTTTCCTGCTCCTCCAATCACCACCCGCCACGTGTCTGTGGGGATTGTGGGGTGGTGATTGGAGGGGTCTCTATCATGGCTCTAAAAATTTCTCCCAAAGAGGATCGTATGTTTCTTCTTTGCATTGAAAAAATAACAATTTCCATTTTGGTCAATGTATTACAAAATAGTGGTTAGAATATTTAATTAATGCAAGAGTGAAAATCACACAAATAAAAGAGGCGGTGTATGATCAAAAAAAAAAAAGAGGCGGTGTATCATTTTGGGCAATATATTACAAATCTGTGGTAAAAATAAATTATTATTACTATTATATTATTAATTATTAAAAGGGTGAAAATACATATAGAGAGAGGCGGTGGCAACCCCCTTATTCTCAAAAGGCAGTGGCTTTGGTCCAAGTTAAGATCGGATTGGATCGTGTTGTTAAGCTCATAGGAGTTCACCACGGCTCCCGTTTTGATAATTCAAACCATTCAATGTGTAGAACTCGTCGAGTACTATATGTCTGTAAAAAATCACATTGATCAGATATCGATAGCTATGTGAACAAAACAGTTTTTTATTAACCGTTAATTGTTTCACCATCCATTTTTTTTATACAAAACTGATTTGATAACATAGCTATTGATATCCGATCAACGTGATTTTTATAAGCATGTAGTACTCGACGAGTTCTACACATTGAACGGTTCGGATTATCAAAACGGGCCCCAAAAATGGGCCCCATGGGCCGAACTGGACGGGTCCAGTCTTGATCTCAACTTGAGACAAGCTGGACCCTTCTCAAAATGCCACAACTTCGGTCACTATCGGGTATGTTTGGTTTATATTTGTAAAATTATTTTTTTTTAAAATTTACAAAATTTAAAATTTTGTTTAGTTGTATGTTTTAAGAATAGTTTTAAAATTTTAGATGATTTAATTTTTTTTAATAATTGAATAGATGTATGTAGAAGAAACAAATAATTGAATGATGTGTAAGAGAGGGGAGAAAGAAAAAGTAATTGATTGATGTGTAGTAGTGACAAAAGTAATTTTGAATTTTTTAAAAATATTTTTTGACAAAACAACCTTTTAAGATTTTTCTCTTAAAAATTGTATTTCTAGATACAAACCAAAAAAGGCTATTCTTTTTCCACATTTTCTCACCACCCCCAATCCCTCTTTCATCATTTTCTGTCACTATAAATCGAAAAATTATTTCTTAGTTTAAAAACACCACATGACTATGTCCTCGACCAATCACAAATTATCATATTCCCTCACGTTCTATAAAATACCACGCGGTGTTTACATTCTTTTCTTACAGTTGACCCCCAATGCAAAATACACATACCTATCCCTGCTTTGATTTTGTTTTCCTCTAATACTTTTGTTCCTCCTAAAGGTGAAAGTTAATGCTCTATTTAGTTGATTGGGATGAGATAGGGTTAATGGAATAGTTACTCATTAAACTCTTTTATTAAATGATAATGTTAAATGATAAGTTATCATTATCTTATAATGTTAGATGATAATTTCATTTGTAACATGTTTATTATTTACATGGGTAGGCCCATAAAGGCTATAACTCACTATGAACAACCCAAGCCTACCACTTAGGACTCAATGCATAGTTCAACTGATGAGGCCCAACATAGCTGGAAGTCAACATGGTGTTAAGAACCAATGATATTCAGACACGTGGCAGGTGAAGGACAAGCCACATAAGCAAACAAAGATCCTGCAAAATTATTGCCACTGCATATCGCCATTAATGAAGACCCTTACAGCATTTATTGTGATAACTCCTCTCCGTCGGGACAGAACGGCTTCACCATGAACAAGGTAAGCTAGAGCATAGATTTTTGGCCAAGGTGACAGGTCGGAAGGGACAACGAATGATTACCAGAGGATATAAGCAGGCGCCGAAGACAGAAAGAAAGTTAAGCTTTCTATCTCTAATCCATCCCTACACTCCACTTCTCTTTCTAAGTTGCTCGTCGGAGGGTTCGCTGGGGGACTCCCCGTTTCCCGTTGAACTCGTGTGCAGGTCTTCCGGTGGGCTTGGTCATTCGGACGTAGGATTAAGGAACGTGGATTAGTCCGACTCGTTTCACCTGGAACGAACAGTATCATCAGTTGGCGCCGTCTGTGGGAAAGTTTTTCTTCCGCGCGCCAGTTGTGTTCATTGTCGCCGAAGACCCTCTCCCCGTAACCCCCTCTTACCACCTATGAAGGTGGATGGTCACAACTAGATTCATGGCTTCTCACCCCAATGTTGCCGACCATCAAGCCGAACTTCCCAATCCAAACAACCACCACAGTATTTCACCGAGCTCACCAACAGCATTAACCGTCTGGCCGAGCAAAACCAAGCCCTGATTAATGCTCTACTCCAAAGAAACCTTCATATGTCTCCTTCACCACCTCCAGATATCCCACCCAACCAAGAGCGAGTCTCGAGCCATACTATCCAACAGCCTAATCCACCCAACTTGGAAGGCTTGCGACCCCCTTCCTCAGATATAAATCTACCACCCCGAGCCCCACATCCATCGGTCCTGGCACTAACCCCTGAAGGAGAGGCCAGCAGCGTCCAGCCCCGCTGTCCTCCGGTGGTGACAACATTCCTCTCTGGGATGCAGAACTCCGAGCCATGAAGCTCCAACTCTAAGGAGTCATGCAAAACATACAACATAAACCCTCCACCACAGCCAACTCACCATTCGTCGCCTTCATCCGGGACAAACCTCTACCCCCTAAGTTCAAAATGCCCACCATCGACTCTTTTGATGGTACGACAGATCCAGTCGACCACTTGGAGACCTACAGAACCCTCATGATCCTCCATGCATTCCCTGACGAAATCATGTGTCGGGTTTTCCCCGTGACACTCAAGAGGTCAGCTCGACTTTGGTTTAGTCAATTGCCAGCAGACTCTGTCTCCACTTTCCAGCACCTCAGTGACTCATTCCTTAGTCATTTCATTGGAGCCCAGCGCCAGTGGCGTCCGGTAACCCAACTCCTCAACATCCGTCAGACCAAGGGGGAGTCGCTGTGCAGTTTCGTTACTCGCCTTAACACCGAAGCTTTGCAGGTAGCGGAAAACGATGACAAGGTCATCCTTACGGCTTTCATGGCCGGTCTACGGTCGTCTGACTTCCTTTTCTCCCTCTCTAAAAACCCCTCGACCTCCATGGCAACCCTATTCTCCAAAGCTCAAAAATACACGAACGCCGAAGATTCTCTAACCGCCCGAAAAGATCCTATAGCCAAAAACCCAACTCCTAGAGAGAAAAGAAAGGATGCAAAAACCAGAAATACCCAGTATAGTAACCCAACAAGTCAGTATACCGACCGACCCCCCCGAGTCGACCGATTGGCACCAGCCCGACCGTCCGGCCTGCCCGGCTGCGTCGGGCAGACCTAGATTTGATCAAAGAGCTCCGAGAAACCACCGCTGTCAGACAGGCCTCATACCAACAGAAAATGAGAACACACTACAACCACAAAGTCCGACCGATGGAGTTCGCCGTGAGGGACCTCGTTTTACGCGAAGCCACTCTTGCTACCAGAAATCCGGCTGAGGGCAAACTGGCAGCCAAGTGGGAAGGACCTTACGTTGTTAAAACCAGACCTCGTCCGGGCACTTACCGACTTCAAGACATGGAAAGCCAAGACCTCCCCCATCTGTGGAACGCTGAACACTTGAAACGTTATTTTCAATAAATTTCTATTTTTGTATTGATCAGTTATTGTATTTTCTCTTCGGCAATCTACACACTTGAATTTTCTTGTTCTCCTATCACATGATGTAAATTTCTGATCAAATGGGTTACACCTTACATGACAACAATCTTGTATCTCAATTATCTGTGTGGTATCTCAATAACGTCCTGATCGCAGCACTCAGCTCCAAGCATCAGCCAGACTGAGCATGATAAAGCCTCAGCCAGACTGAGCACTACAAGCCTCAGCTAGACTGAGCACCACAAGCCTCAGCCAGCCTGAGCATTACAAGCCTCAGCCAGACTGAGCACCGCAAGCCTCAACCAGATTGAGCATTACAAGCCTCAGCCAGACTGAGTACCACAAGCCTTGGCCAGACCGAGTTACTTAAAGCTTCAGCCAGACTCAGCATGCAGAGCTCGGTCAGACCGAGTTACTTAAAGCCTCAGCCAGACTGAGCATTACAAGCCTCAGCCAGACTCAGCATGAAGAGCTCGGCCAGACCGAGTTACTTAAAGCCTCAGCCAGACTCAGCATGCAGAGCTCGACCAGACAGAGTTACTTAAAGCCTCAGCCAGATTGAGCATTACAAGCCTCAGCCAAATTGAGCACTACAAGCCTCAGCCAGACTGAACATGAAGAGCTCGGCCAGACCAAGTTACTTAAAGCCTCAGCTAAACTCAGCGTGCAGAGCTCGGCCAGACCGAGTTACTTAAAGCCTCAGCCAAACTGAGCCACCATTGCAACTTCATGATCGTAGCATAATTGTCATACTTAGTCAAATTCCAGTTCAATGTTTTCCAGGTCAGGCTTGCTTCTTGCTAGGTCATGATTCACAACTTCACATTTTTACACTTCACTCTGCGTCGAGGTTTTTATTACATTTTAAACTTCACTCTGCGTTGAGGTTTTCTTACATTTTACACTTCGCAATGATTTATACGCAGCCCCTGTGCAAGTCACCATTCTCGTTCATTGCAGAATTACAAACATAAAAACAACAGTATGCCAAACACAAGTCATAATTTTATTTATTCACAAACTTGTACATAAGTTTATTACAAAAAAAAAAAAAAAAACGAAACAAAAAACAAACCACAAGACAAACAAAACACAAAACAACCAAAATTCTAAGTACACATTTTCTCCACACCACTCACTCCTCTTCACTTGAGGCGAAATCTTCTTCTTCAACGCCCTCGTCTAGGGGGGTCTGGGCCACGTCGTCTTTATCAATCTTGACCCTGCTGAAGTCTAAGTCTGGGAACAGCTCTTCTGCTTTACGCTTGAACATCTTCTACTCGCTGTCCCAGAACTCAGCCATCTCGTGTTTGTAGAAGTATGACCGCTCGAAGCTCTGGATCACCTCTTCTTCACTCTTGTTGCCAGCGGTCGCCCCTGACGGGCCAGCCCCCCCAGCCTCTTCTCTCACCAGGTTGCTGGCGATCGTAGCATCGATAGCCATCTGAAAGTCAGCAGACCCCTTGAATTGCTCTACTGCTGCGACACACAAATCGGGGTACGTTGCCCTCTCAGAGGCTGACTTGGTTTTCTCTTCCTCCAACTCCTTCTCTAGCGCTGCTTTGTCTGCCGCTGCCTTGGTACGCTCGTCTGCAAGATCCCGCTCCAACTCAGCGATCTTCAAGTCTGCTTCTTCATTTTCTTTGACCCACTGGGCGCGTAGATCTTCATTGCTGGTCATGGCCTCTTCAAACCGCTCGTTGGCGACAGTGCAAGCATTTTGGGCATCTTCCAGCTTCTTCTGCTTGCCAGCCAGCTGGAACTCGAGCGACACCACCTTGAGGCATTCGTCCTCTAACTCTAACTTGGCCGCGAGCAACTCAGCATGGGTACGATCGGCAACGTTGCTCTGCACCATCGTCAACACCTCCATTTTCTTTGCCTTCTGAGCCTCCTCCAACCCCCTGGCACACGCACTCCGCGCAACCCTCCTCCAGCCTACACTCTCCTTCTTGAAATTTTCAAGTTGGGTCTCTACCTGCCCCAACCTCTCCATCTCCTTCCTCATTTCGCCCTTTGCCGCCGCTGCCTTGTTCAACAGGGCTCCTGCCAAGGCAGCCACCTCTATCTGGGCAGAGCATAACCCCTTCATCAGCTCAGCCTCAGTAAAACCAATGATTGAGCAAACGGCTGCGTCTTCCACTACCCCCAAGAGGCGGTCTGCAGCCATCCTAGCTTCTCTCCCTTCTCTTTTCACTTACCCAGACACCGTAGGGACATGGTAGAAGGCGGTCTTTAACCCAGGCCCCTCCCCCTCTCCTTGGGGCGCCAAACCCTCCTTAGGCTGTGGCTTTGCCCTCTTCTCAGTGCCGACCGCTTCACTTTGCACTTGTTCCTTAGGGCTAGACGCCCCGCTCTTCGCCTCCTTTGCCGCTCCCCCCAACCCCATTTCAGGAGTCTCCTCCGTCGTCACCTCCTTCCTCCTCTTCAAGGTGGGTTCCCCCCTTAGTCTGACGGACTCTCTTCTTCTTCTTCAAACCCTCCATCTCCTTTTTGTTCATCTCCTTTAGAGGATCCACTGAGGGCGGTCGTGGCTCGAAGCTGCCTAGATCCTTCTCCCCCAACGGCCTGGGGCGCAGTCGGATGCGCTCCCTCGTGATCGGTTTCGGCGCAGGCCCAAGTTGTGTCTCTTTGTACTTGTCCGCTCGGGCAAACAATCTCCTCTCTTTCTCCTCCTCCGCCTTCCTCAGCGCTTCCAACTCTTCCCTTGCTGGGTCCTCCCCCAACGGTTGTGGTCCCAATTTCAGGGCGAACAATGTTGAGGACAGGACCAGCTTCTCCCACCTCACCCCCTTCTCTTCTCTCCATTCCCTTACCCTTTTCACTCGATCCTCAGCCGCCCTGTCCAACTTGGGCTCGACCGATTTGGTTGGCACCTTCCACGTGGTGTGAACTCCCGCCCCAGCGTTCGCCATCACGAAAAACCATCTCAGCCTCCATCCCTTCACCGATAATGGAAGACCTGCCACCAGCCTTCGCCCTGCCATCGCTTACAGAGTGACCCAAGTCTCCTGCTGACCGGAAACCTTGTAGCAGGAGAAGAACTCCTCTACTGTCATTGCCGCCCCTCCGGTCGCCTGAAGCCAGGCACTTGCGCAGGCCATTATTATCTTCCACGCGTTCGGCATCAGTTGCCCTGGCGCCGCTTCTAGCTTGTTCAGAATATCCACTACCACTTGGGGGAGAGGTAGCCTCGAACCCCCTCGAAATGCCTCATCGTACAAACTGAATTCACCCGACCGCACATCTGATGCCCTTTCCGTGGTGGTGGGCAATCTCAGCCCTATCTCCGAGGGTATTTGGTACTTCTTCCTTATTCCCTCCAACTCCTCAGCTGTCAGTGCAAATCTATCCGGTTTGGTATGCTAATGGTCTGGCTCCACCTGACTGATAGGCCTCACGGCCGAAATCATTGTCCTGGGCCGAGGCCGCACCACTTGACTAGCTCCCTCCTCCTCCCTACGCTCCGTCCGATATTGTTCTGCCAAGTCAACCACGTCATCGTCGCCTAGGGGATCAATCCTCGCGGTTGTTGCTTCCTCTTGTGCCATCTCTCTCGTATGTTTGCAAATAGCTTTGGATGCGGGCGCAAGAAAATTCAAAAAGTGTTGCAGGGGTGTATCATTAGCAACGAAGGAGTTTACACTTGGCATGTTTTGATTTTTTGCAAAAAGGTAGGTAAAACGAATAATACCAAAAGCCCAAGGCTTGCCTGTATTCCAAGGGTCACAATTAATTTTCGCCAGTTCGAAAATTTTCCAAATCCGCCCAAATTGTCTTTTCAACACCCTCTAATGACCTATCGTTTCACTTCTTGCCCAACGCTTAACCTCCTCCACTGCAAGATCCGGCCACGTGTGCGACCACAATCCACTGCCCCTTTTTCTCTTCCTTGTCTATTCCACTTCGCTTCAGCACATGCCACGCCACCTCTCGAGCCCCGCGCCGCATCACCTACCCTTTATGGTCGGCCCGCCTCATGGTTAATCCTTCCACTCGGCCACCCTTCGCGATTGGCCCCCTTATGGTCGGTCCCTCCACTCGACCACCCTTCGCGGTTGGCCCCCTCACGGTCGGTCCTTCCACTCGGCCACCCTTCGCTGTCTGCCCCCCTCACGATCGGTCTTTCCACTCGGCCACCCTTCGTTGTCGGCCCCCCTCACGGTCGGTCCTTCCACTCGCCCACCCTTCGCTGTCGGCCCCCCTTTTTTATCGTCGGTCCTTCCACTCGGCCACCCTTTGCTGTCGGCCCCCTTTTTTTATCGTTGGTCCTTCCACTCGGCCACCCTTCGCTGTCGGCCTCCATTTTTTATCGTCGGCCCCTCCTCTCGCTCGGACCTCACCCTACCAATTTCTTCATTATTCCCTTCGTTGGGCTAAAGCTGCACTTGGGAATGGGGGACTACTGACATGGGTAGGCCCATAAAGGCTATAGCCCACTATGAACAACTCAAGTCTACCACTTAGGACCCAATGCATAGTTCAACTGATGAGGCCCAACATAGCTGGAAGTTAACATGGCATTAAGAACCAATGATATTCAGACACGTGGCAGGTAAAGGATAAGCCGCATAAGCAGACAAAGATCCTGCAAAGTTATTACCACTGCACATCGCCATTAATGAAGCCCCTTACAACATTTATTGCGATAACCCCCCTCCGTCGGGATAGAACGGCTTCACCATGAACAAGGTGAGCTAGAGCATAGACTTTCGGCCAATGTGATAGGTCGGAAGGGACAACGAAATGATTACTAGAGGATATAAGCAGACACCGAAGATAGGAAGAAGGTTAAGCTTTCTATCTCTAATCCATCCCTACACTCCACTTCTCTTTCTAACTTGCTCGTCAGAGGGTTCGCTGGGGGACTCCCCATTCCCCGTTGAACTTGTGTGCAGGTCTTCCGGTGGGCTTGGTCATTCGGACGTAGGATTGAAGAGCGTGGATCAATTCGACCCGTTCCGCCTGGAACGAACAGTATCATCAATTATTATTATTTTAGTTAACCAAATAAAGAAATAAAAATTTTGATATAATTTCATTTCAATCTATTTTAATAAGTCAAACACTACTTAAAAATCTTCATCGTTTTACAATTTTTATTAAAAAGAGACTCCATTAATACTCCAATGTCCTTCTTTCCTTTAATTTAAGTATGCTTGTGTCCTTCATTCTCTATTTTATCTTTATTTTTTCTTGGAAAGGTTTTTTTTTAATGGGTAAATTACCAATAGGTTTTAATAGTTGGATTTAATTCCATTAATTCGTATTGAATATAAGTCGTAATAAAATTGTTGTTAAAAATAATTTATGTGGCGATTTTTTACATATGTCGCTAAGATTTGATAATTAGTGACTTTTTTTGACATGGTTTTTATAAATTGTCGCTAAAACCTACAATCATAACGTTTTTCTGTGACGAATTTTTCAAATTGTTGTTGAAGGTTGAAAATTAGTGACCTTTTTGTGACAATTTTTTTTTTTAAATTGTTACTAAAACTTATAATTAGTAAAAAAAATTGTGACGAAATTTTCAAATTGTCGTTGAATATTAATAATTAATGACTTTTTTTAATAGAATTCGATGAAAAACGTCATTAATTCTCATAGGGCCTATTAGATAACAAGTCCACTTATTAAGATATTCACGTAAGTCTCTCTTTTTTAATACCCACTTGCACATTTATTTATAAGGGTAAATTACACTGACACTCCCTGAGGTTTAGGTTTATTACAATTCTCTCCTCACCTTTTGGAAATTACATCTCCCCCCTGAGGTTTAAAGTTTCATTACAGATTCCCCCCTTCAGCAATTTATTTTTTTTAAATACCAATTTTGCTCTCATTAGGTAAATTACATTGACACCCCTCACATTTTAGAAATTACAATCCCCTCCCCAAGGTTTAAAGTAGCATTACCAATTGCCCCTTCGGTTAGTATTAGTTAGAAAAAAAATTCATTGAAAAAAAAATTAATTGGAAAAAAAAATTATTTGAAAAAAAAATTTAATTGAAAAAAAATTTTGCTAGTAAAATTTTTAAATTTCTGTTTAAAAACTAACGTAAGTTCATTTTTTGAATTTACGTTTTTTTCTCAAATTTACAAACTGAGACAACCATTTATAAATCAAAAAAATTATCAAACAAGTTTTTATGACATTTTTTAAAATTTTTGTAAATATAAATTGAAAATTGAAAACTGAAAATGAAATGGTTACCAAACAGGCTTGAGATGGTAAAAATGTTGTAAAATTTACAAATAATTAAATAAGTTACCAACGTAAGAAATTACTTATCGAAAGATTCTTAGGCTATGTATGGTTTGATTTTTAGAATTTTTTTAAAAATAATTAAAAATTAAAAATTATTTTGGTTAAAAAATAAAAAATAATTATTATTTTTATATAATTTTTATCTTTCGAGCGGTTAGAAATAATTTTTTACAAATTAAATTGAAACAGCCATACGTATGTATATAATCTACTCAAAAGTTAAAATGATAATTATATTTTACTCTTAAATGATAATTATTTTTTATTTTTTATTTTTTATTTCTTAACCAAATTAATTTTTAATTTTTTTTAAAAAAATTCTAAAAATCAAACCATATAAAACCTAATAATATTTTAATAAGTCATTTCTTACGCTGCTAACTTATTTAATTATTTGTTAATTTTATCACATTTTTACCATCTGAGGCTTATGTGGTAACCATTTCGTTTTCAATTTTTAATTTATATTTACAATTTTTTTAAAAAAATGTCATAAAAACTTGTTTGATAATTTTTTTACTTTATAAATGGTTGTCTCAGTTTGTAAATTTGAGAAAAAAACGTAAATTCAAAAAATGAGTTTATGCAAAAAAAAAATTTCAATTAATTTTTTTTTTCAAATAATTTTTTTCCAATTAGTTTTTTTTTAACGAATTTTTTTTTCCAACTAATACTAATCAATGGGGCAATTGGTAATGCTACTTTAAACCTTGGGGAGGGATTGTAATTTCTAAAATGTGAGGGATGTCAATGTAATTTACCTAATGAGGGCAAAATTGGTATTTAAAAAAAATAAATTGCTGAAGGGGAGAATCTGTAATGAAACTTTAAATCTCAGGGGAGAGATGTAATTTCCAAAAGGTGAGAGGGGGAATTGTAATAAATCTAAACCTCAGGAGGTGTCAGTGTAATTTATCCTATTTATAAATTGAATGGGAGGCAATCCTATTTCTGGGTTAGGCATTCACATTCAAATTTTCATACGATTTTCCTTTTCAAATTATCTTAGTTCATATCTAATAAAAAGTGTATGAAAAATATTTTTGCTTAAAGGGAAGGTAAAATTATTTGTGTGAAAATTAATTTAGAATAGTAACTTGACCGATTAAAAATGCTGCAATAGTTTAAGGTTCGCACCACCTTACTTTACTCGCCCAATGACCAAATCTTGCCTCTATCACTATTCATGTTCCTTAATCATCCAATATAAAATTATGGATCACACTCTTCTATCATTCACAATACATCTAGGGCATCATGTGATTATACTTAACAACTACCGAATAACTTTTCCTATATTTCTCTACCCTTATCGTTACTCTTTCGCCTTTTTTTTTTTGTTGCCCTAATCTCTTTCCATCTTACCCAACAACACAGTCAATCTAAACCCTAGTTGTCAAAATTACACGAATCTAGGCCTTTCCTACCATGACTTCATCCCTTCCATTGTTGCAAAAATTGTTGTGTACAAGTGTTATGCTGTGACAAATGCAATGTAAACACAATGCAAGTAACAAGTGCGCATAACCCCGTATGGTTTGTACTTGCACCACATGAATATGTTATACTTGTACCATACATGTTTTACAGTACAAATGAGAAAGGGTGTTTAGTTATAAGGAGGAGGGACTACAGAGGTTTGGGTGATTTGTGGTGGTTAGAGTCTAACTCCACTAGATTGTAGGTTAGGTTAGGTTGGGTGAGAAGGAAAGGGCTAGAATAGTGGATGAGGAGGGCAAGGAAATTATACATACTAATTGAAATATTTAAAAATTTACATATGCAAAATAAATTTAAAATTCATGAGACAGATAAATTTTGAAGATTTCATAACATTTTATACTGATTTTTATTTTATTTTCTTACAATTGATAAGTGGAAATAAGAAATAAATTATATAAAAGGGTAAGATCCAAGAATCAAATCCAAACATTAACACAAAGAGTAATTCAATTCAATCTATAGGCCAACCTCCAATATAGGAGTTTTTTTAAAGTAAATTATCAATATGTCCTAATAGTTGGACTTAATTTTTAACAAATCATATTAAAAATAAGTTTTAGTAAAATCGTCGCTAAAAATAAATTTTTGTGATAATTTTTTCCCATATATCGTTAAAAATTGACAGTCAGTGACTTTTTTTTTCACAATTTTATAAATCGTCACTAAAACTTATAATTGGTGACGTTTTTCTATATTTTTTTTCAAACTATTACTGACAACTGAAAATTAGTAACATTTTTTTATAACGATTTTTTTAAATTGTTACTAAAACTTATAATTATTGACATTTTTTATAACAAAATTTTCAAACTATCACTGAAAATTAATAATTAATGATATTTTTTAATAGTATTTGATAAAAAATATTATTAATTATCATAAGGCATATTAAGACCTATACATAAATCGCCCAATTTTTTATTGAAAAATGCTTCGCAAACCCAGTATTGGAGACCCCCAGCTGAAGTGGCACGTCACGTGATTGTCACGTGACGTTAAGACCCAAACACATCTTCACATTTCATTTTGAAATCTCCCCCCCTCAAACACGTATGTCTTCGCTTCAACGATAACCACTCCGACTCCTGACCCCCACTCCGACGCCCGCGACCACTCCTTCCCTTCACTCCGACACAGCTCATTCCCTTCACTCGCGAATCTCTCTGTCTCTCTTTCCCTAGATGAACGATTAAGAGGTAAATTTATCTGGGTATATATATATATCTGTATATATATCTATCTGTGAAGCCCCGACTCTCTCTATGTATATCTGCGTATATATATATATATATATCTATCTGTGTATATCTGCGTAAATCACTCTTTGGATTTGGATTGAATACTGAATACTTGAATTTGGATTGAATACTGAATACTTTGAATTTGGATTGAATACTGAAAAATTAAATTTGAATTTGGCCTGTTGATTTTCTCTGTCATGCTATCTGATCTTGGGGATTGAATTTGGCCTTTTCATTTGGAGTCTTACATTGCCATAAACCTGTTCGATGAAATTCCTCAACGAAATGTTAAACCTGTTCATAATCAGCTTTACAAAGCTTTATGACAGTGATTTATAAACCAGCTTTATGACAGTGATGTATATCTGTGATTTACGCAGGTTACCAGTTCATAAGCTGAATTTGGAATAATACTAAATACTTTATAAAGCTGATTTACTCATGTTAAACTTGTTCATAAACAGTGATTCACGCAGGTGTCATAAAGCTGTAACATACTTAAATTTCGAATTTGGAATAAGCTGTCATAAAGCTGTAACAACGAAATTTGGAAAAAGCTACTATCCTTGATTTGAAATTATGAAAACCTATTCATAAACCTGTTCATAATTTATGAAACCTGTTCATAATCTATGAAACCTGTATCTATGAAACATAATCTTGGAAACCTGTCTATCCAAGATTATGACAGGATAGACATAATTTCATAAACCTGTCTATCTAAGATTATCACAGGATAGACATAATTTCATAAACCTGTCTATCCAAATCTTGGAAACCTGTTCATAATTTCATAAACCTGTTCATAATCTATGAAACCTGTATCTATGAAACATAACATGATGGATCCAAGATTATGAAACATAATCTTGGTTTTCATAATTTCATAAACCTGTTCATAATCTATGAAACCTGTATCTATGAAACAGGTTTTCCCATTAAATGAAAAGGTAAATTATGAAAACCTGTATCTGTCTATCTATCTTCTAAAGTGAAACAGGTTTTACTTGATCATTTTGAAGACTAATGTGTCCAGATTTTTTATGCAAATCCCTTTCTTTTTTCTTTTTTTTAAAGTAAGATTGACACATGAAAACAAAGAAAATGTGTTGACATCAAGGATGAAACCATCAACTTCTGGAGCCTCATGTCATTGCCATTTACAATGCTTTCGCATAAGCTCATCTTGGGCCTGAAAATCCATCAACTTCACTTTATCTCTCTTAGAAATTTCAGAAATTGCCCCTAACTTTTGAGGATGTTCAGAACTGTTCAGTACATGTGACACAACATCCATCCCTTGTTGGCTGAAATCCCCATCCTCAACTAAGTCACTGCTTGAAGGGCTAGTGTCATGACAGTTGGTCAATGTAGACTGAGAAATAACACTTCTATCTGAATGACTGCTAGTAGCATCCAATGATTGAATGAAGCCACAAGCACCCTGTCCCTGTAAGAATTTAAATAGCATTATGAAGTGCAAAAATAAATGAGTAGTTAATATCACAAACCAATTCTACTATTCCACGTACATTTATTGTTCCATTGATTAAAATGACACTTTTGTCCTCATAAGCCATCACCACACCTCTTTTTAACTTCTAATTCCATACTCTTATTGCCCATATTCTACTCAACTTATAGATTTTAGCTTAAATAAAGCAGAATCTAACTGTTTGTTACAGCTTCATGACATCATCTAAAACTTATAACAGCTTTTTTGGAGGGTAAATAAGCTGATTTTCAGAATCACCTCCAAGGGTGATTCTGATTCTGAGCTTATACAGAAGGTAGTGCACCTTGAAACCCATCACTCGAACTTTATCTCTCAGCAGCAGCAGCGTGACAATCTGAGAATGACAGCTTCACTACCTCTCTGTGAACTATTTTTTATTAACTTTAGGACTAGTACTATGATAAATGTGTTTCTTTGATTGGATGAAGTGTGCCTGGTTTAAAACTTTCTTATTGGTTTTTATTTTTAATGTGCTTCATAATGAATATATGCAAGTGCTGTCATGTTAATATTTGTCCCTTTTTGCAGATGTCAAGTTCAAGTGTCAGCGGCAGTAGCTTAGATTGGTTGACATACGTCAACAGAAATTGTCGTACATGTAATAAGAAGGCCACCATTTTAATATCATAAACCGATCGAAACAAAAACAAGTTATTCTACTCTTGTAATAATTGTGGTTTTATCGGTTAGTGTTTACCTACGTACCGGTACATACATACTATTTTGTGTGCCAACCATATAAGGATAATACAGTGTATATGCAGTAGCGTTAACTTTAGCTTGAGCTTGAGCTTGAGCTTCAAATCGAAGCAACTTAGCAGCCTATATGTTTTGAAGAATAATTAAAGATTGAAATTTATGAATTGCTTTTACATACTTGAATAGAGTTTGTAAAAAAAAAATTTGAATACACATTTTACCTTTGCTTTTGTTTGTTTTTTGCCGTTGCCTTGAACCAATTAACAATTTGATCTACTTTGGCAATCGTTTGTTTTGTAATTGGACGACTTCTTCGCCGAACAACCAAAGGACTAATCACCTTCCTACTAGTACCTCCTTGTGTAGAACCGATGTGAATTGGACTTTTTGTGGAACATGGTAAATTAGTCCCATCACCGGATTCTTCTTTCACGACTCTCTCCTTAATTTCATCCAACCCAAGGTCTATAATTCTAGTTTTGCCTTCAGAGTTACTAGTAAGTTGTACAATGGCAATCAATTTTTTGTTCATCCTCTCATAGGTACTTGCATTGAAATCATTTCCAAAGCCGATGTATGTGGTTTTGATGCATGCGTATTCTCTATCCACATCTTTTCTCCACCGGGGCAAAATGTATTTACTTGGCACCTCATTTATGCATCTTCTGATAAGCACATCAAGTGAGTGAGCACACATAATGCCTTTAAACTCAAACAACCGACACATGCATTGAACTTCACATTCAGTTGAATTAAAATAGACAACAAAGTCCACATGCTTCATCTTCTCACAAACTACCATCGCTTCTTGGACATTATATGTAGAAATTGATCCCTCTTCTTTCACAATCACCGCCTGACAGTAAACTAATCTCTTCAACTCTCCTTGAACTTCTTTGAATTTCGCATTGGTGTAGGCTTGCTGAAATTGCTTCTCAAAACCATATATAGTTAGGCAATCAAACAATTTGTGTCGAGACTTAAAGTTTGCTTTCTTCTCTTTCTCTACCTTATTTCTCAAGGCATTGTCATATTGTTCAACGAATTGCTTCAATCTAGTTTTTGGATTTACATATCTATCAAAAAATGCATTCATACTTTCACTTTGTTGTGTAGTTGACATGCCAACCCAAAAAATGTCTTTAACATAGACAGGTACCCATCGATTCCGCTCATCATATAGTACCTCCAACCACTAATTATTATAAAGATTGAATGTTGCAAGCATCTCTTCCCATTTACTCTCAAATTCAGCTCTTGTCAAGCAGTCATAAACTGCATTTTGCATAGCCAACTTTATGGCTTCTGTAACAACCCCAACATCTGATTAACGTTAATCCGTACTTAATTATGTCTGATGGTAATTTATGAAGGATTTGGGATTAATTTGCATGTGCATTGCATTATTTTTGTGTTTCTATCTGTTTGCGATAAAATGACTTGTTCATGCCTTTGACTTTAAACTGCGAATTGAAAGCCTTATCGGCGACCGATTCAGAAATTGAGTAATGTTTTATACTAGTAAGAATATATGTGATTTTATGGTAGGTTTAATTAAAATTTGGTTGGCATGATTAGATTAGATTAAATAATGTTAGATTAAACATCGATTAAGTGAATACAAGTTAATTACATAATTGCCCTTGAGTGGGCCACTTTCTCATACATTGTTTAGAATTGATTCATACACCATTTTCAGCCTTTTTCCTTGCCAAAACCGTGAGAGAGAGGGAGTGAGGGAAGAGATTGATTTCATCTAGAGATTTTGCTTGGAAATTAGAGGAATTGTAGAAGAATTGCATAATTGAGCCTCCATACTTGGAATTGAAGACCTAAGGTAGGAGAATCATCTTCTTGATTGTGAATTTAAGATTAATTCATGCATGGTTCATGAGACATTAGTGATCTAAGTCATGAATTGGTTGAAAATGTTGAATTGAAGCTTAAACCATGCATGCATGTTCATATCTTAGCATTTTGAAGTGTTTTCATGGAAGTTCTTGCATGCAAGCCCATATTCTAGCCTTAGTCTATGAATTCATCATGATTTTGAGCTCAATCTTACATTTGGTCATGTTTTAGAGCATTGGATTTAAAATGAACACTTGCATGTTAAGCTCTTGTTTTGTTCATGAAGTTCTACTTGTAATTGTGTTCAATTGACTCACCCTTGGGCTTTGATTTTACAAATTGATCTTTGAAACATCTTATACTATGAGTTTACAAGTGTTTTCTAGAAAATGGGCCCAAGAGGTTGAGTTTTGAGGTGTTGAATGCTTGGTTTGAGCTTGGGAGGCAAATATGGAAATTCCAGAATTTGGCTTCCTCGCTCGAGCGAAGGATTCCACGCTCGAGCGACCACCGTTTGTTCAGAGCTTCGTTCGAGCGAAGGAATGGTGGCTCGAGCGTAAATTGTAAGCTCTCAGGTTTTTGGTGCATGAAGACGCACGCTCGAGCGACGAGACCTACGCTCGAGCGAAGAGCTGTGTCTCACGCTCGAGCAAGCATCGAGCGTAAAATTTCAACAACCAGTACTTTTGCATTTTTACAGACCGCTTGAGCGAAGGAGTCTATGCTCCAGCGAACCCTCTGTTTTGACAAGCTCGCTCGAGCGAATGAAGCCACGCTCGACCGAGACCCCTGTTTTCAGCAAGTTTTGAAAAATATTTTTCCAAGGCATCTTTGCATCCTCATTCCATCCTAGTCATTCCTAGGCCATGTTTAAGACTCTATAGTGAGGATTTAAGGTTAGAAACACACTAAGAACCAACGACGTAAGTTTTGTGCAATTAAAATGTGTGTTTCAAGTGTGTGTCCGTTATGTGTTATGTAGGTCACGTGCCGCGTATTATGTGATCAATCTGCTTCGTCTGTCTATTTCAAGGCCAACTGTGAGTAATAACTTAGTAAAGTTATGTTCAAACTGTATCTACTTTTTGTGTGATAAAACAAGATCTGTTTTCCAAAATGATATGTTTTGTACAATGAATGATTGTTCAATTTCTGATATGTATTCGTGACATCCTTAGCATCATGTGATATCTGTTAGCTGTTACCCGGTATCGGAGGTTCCTTTATGGAACTTATTTATGTCTGCACTCTGTTACCCATACCGGAGGCCTTGTCACGGGGGCTCAGCTTCTGTTTTATTGCCCGGATCTGAAGGTTCCTTTATGGAACTGGTTATTCGTAACCTCACGTGTATACGTTCTGTTCTGTTCTGTTCTATTAATGCTAATGGATGTATCTCGTAAACTTAATCATGACTTATGATTTCTGTCTGTATATGATCTGGACAAATGACGAATTTGATACAAATCTGAATTATGATTTCTGAATCTGTACGAACTCATTCATTGAAACCCTTTACTCTGTCATTATTCACTGGGCTTTCGCTCACAGTTTATATTATGTTTGTAGGTGAGCCAGCACATGACCAGGGCCAGAGTTGACGGCCTTCTGTTCTGTTTTTGTCAGCCAACTGTTGTGCCTTCTGAGGAGGTTCCGAACGAAACCTAATGCCATGGCTGTTTTTGTATTCATGCTAGTTTTTGTGTATGCTCTATAAAGTCAGGTCTTGGGAAGTACATTCTGTAAATACCTTGTAAATATTGTGTATCTGGACTGGCATGTTTGAGTATATATATATATATGAGTTTTGAAATGTTCTGTCCCATGTACGTTATCACAGCTCATTGAACCTTGTCTATTTTGTATTATTGCTTCTGCAACCTCTTATTATTTGCTAATCTATTCAGAGGCCTTTGGTAATCCATAGATTACTGGCCGGTTACGGTGCTAAACCTACGGGGGCGGGTTTGGGTCGTGGCAGAGTGGTATCAGAGCACGTGTTCTACCGCACACATAGGTCCGTATGAGCTTAGGATGTCCTAGTAAGGGTTAGGGGCATTCCATCTGCATGTGTGAGTGTGTGGTAATGCAACTGAATATGAAAACTGAATGTACATTTGAATCAAATGAATTGAAGGAAACGAATAAGATTATGCTTGTGTTTATTATCATTTGATGTCTGTATAGTAAGATGGAGAATGCAAGGGGAAGTGGTGAAAGTGAATCTTCGGAGGCTTGCATGGGCCGAATGGAACAGATGTTAGCAGCATTGACTGAAACCTTGACACAACAATAGAGACAACAACCTTTGCCCCATCCGCCTCCACCGGTACAAGCCGAGGCAGATAATAATGACATCATCAATCTGACATAGAAATTCATGAAAATGAAACCGCCAACGTTCTATGGTGGAATTGAACCTTTGAAAGCTGAGATGTGGTTGCTTAAAATGGAGAAACTGTATGAGGTGTTTCCTTGTTCTGAAACCCATAAAGTCCTCCTAGCCACCTATACTATGAAAGATGAAGCCCGCAGGTGGTGGTTACTGATCCGAAGTGGCAATGGAAATATGACATGGGCACAGTTTAATGCTATCTTCTACGACAAGTATTTTCCCCAATGTTTCAGGGATCGGAAAGTGTCTGAATTTCAGGAACTCAAACAGGGAAGAATGTCTGTGGTAGAATATGAAGCTAAATTCACCGAACTGGCACAATTTGCTCCACATATGGTGGATACTGATTACAAGAAAGCACAAAAGTTTGAAGGTGGACTGGATTTAGAGGTGTTTGATCGAGTAGGCGTCCTGAAATTGCCTACTTATGTGGAAGTTCTAGACAGAGCCTTAATGGCAGAGGCCACCCTAGCCGCCATGAAACAAAGCAAAGCCCCAGTAACTACAGCAACTGAGTGGAGAGGAAAAAGATCTAGGTTTGGTTTTAAAAGAGGCCGGTCCTTTGTCAGTAAGAAGCAAAACACAAGGACTTCAAACAGCTCGAGTCAAGTAGTGGGTCTATTCCAGTCTATTCTGATTGTGGTAAAAGGCACAGGGGTGTGTGCTACCGAGTGTCCGGTGCATGTTTCCGGTGTGGCCAGCCAGGTCATGTAGTGAAAGATTGCCCGCTCAGGTTTGAGACTACTAGCCGTCTTGCAGCAAGTTTAGCGGAATCCGTTTCTGTGGCCAAAACTAATGCCAAAGCCAATACTGGGAAAGAACCTCTGAGACAAGGCCGAGTGTTTGCCTTAGTGCCCGGTGACGTACCGAACACCTATACTGTGGTGTCAAGTACACTCCCTATATGTTCTCAAAATGCATGTGTACTGATAAATTCTGGTTCTACACATTCCTTTGTGTCGCATGCTTTTTCTCGAAAATTGACTAGACCATTAGAACTTATGACCTATGTGTTATCTGTGTCTACGCCGTCTAGGGATTCTATGATGTGTGCTCATGTTTATCCAGCATGTGATGTTATGATTGGCGATATGATGTTATATGTGGACTTATTACCCTTGGACATTAATCATTTTGATTGTATTTTGGGGATGGACTGGTTGACTAAATACTGTGCTACCATTGACTGTGTAAATAAAACTATTGTGTTTAGACCACCGGGTATGCCTGAATTTACTTTTATTGGGAATGGGGTAGTTCCTCCCCCATATTTGATTTCGGCTATGAAAGCTGTAAAACTCTTTAGGAAGGGATGCAGGGGTTATCTGTGTTGTATATTGACTGCACCATCTGACAGTACTACTGTAGAAACAATCCCTGTTGCTTGTGAATTTCCCAATGTGTTTCCGATTGACTTACCTGGGGACTTAGTTGATAGAGAAATTGAATTCACTGTTGAAGTGTTTTCGGGGACACAACCTATTTCCAAGACTCCCTATAGAATGTCTACCTCTGAATTGAAGGAATTGAAAACCCAACTTCAGGAACTGTTAAATAAGAAATTTATCCATCCGAGCACTTCACCTTGGGGTGCTCCAGTTTTGTTTGTCAAAAAGAAGGATGGGTCTTTGAGATTGTGTATAGACTACCGAGAACTGAACAAAGTGACTATCAAGAACAAATACCCTTTGCCCCGAATAGATGACTTGTTTGATCAACTTTAGGGTGCCCAAGTGTTTTCCAAAATTGACCTCAGGTCCGGGTATCATCAATTAAAGGTTAGAGTTGAGGACATAGAGAAAATTGCATTCCGAACTAGATATGGACATTATGAATTTTTAGTAATGCCGTTTGGGATGACCAATGCACCTGCAGCTTTCATGGATCTTATGAATAGGGTGTTTAAATCATATCTGGATGACTTTATTATTGTGTTTATTGATGACATTTTGATTTATTCTAAAGACAGGGAAGAACACGGGAACCATCTGAGAACTACCTTGCAGATTTTGAGAGAGAAGAGGCTGTATGCTAAATTGTCCAAGTGCGAATTCTGGCTTGACAGTGTGGCATTTTTGGGACATGTAATCAACAAGGATGGTGTTTCTGTTGACCCTCAGAAAATTGAAACTGTCGTGGATTGGCCTAGACTGACAAATGTGACAGAAGTCCGAAGTTTTCTGGAACTTGCAGGTTACTACAGGAGGTTTGTGAAAGACTTTTCCAAGCTTGCCATGCCATTGACTCAGTTAACTCAGAAAAATGTGCCATTTGACTGGAATGAACAAAGAGAGGCATCTTTCCAAGAGTTGAAAACCAGGTTAGTGACTGCACCAATCTTAACCTTGCCTGATGGTACTGATGGGTTTCAAGTGTACAGTGATGCTTCCTATAAAGGCTTGGGGTGTGTACTAATGCAAAACGAAAGGGTGATTGCCTATGCTTCTAGACAACTTCAACCTCATGAAAAGAATTATCTAACCCATGATCTTGAATTAGCGGCTGTGGTGTTTGCTTTGAAAATATGGCGTCACTATTTGTATGGGGTAACTTGCGAGGTGTATACAGACCATAAAAGTTTGAAATATTTCTTCACCCAAAAGGAATTGAACATGAGACAGAGACGATGGTTAGAACTAATCAAGGATTATGATTTGCAAATCTTGTATCATCCAGGAAAGGCTAATACCGTAGCAGATGCCTTGAGCCGAAAATCCAGTGCGAATTTGTCATATTTGCTATCCAACCGAAAAGAATTGTTAACTGACCTAGAACAAGATGGGCTATTAACTGCTATCACCGCTCAACCTACAATTCTTGATGAGATCAAACAGAAATAGTGCGAGGATGAATACTTGAAAAAGATCATGGAGGAATTTGATTCAAAGCCGAGGCCAGGATTTGTGTTTGAGAATGATGTGCTGAAATTTCAGAACCGTCTTTGTGTGCCCGATTGTTATGATTTGAGGAAACGTGTTATGACCGAAGCTCACAGTAGTAAATTTGCTATGCATCCGGGGAACACGAAGGTGTATTATAATTTGAAACATAATTTTTGGTGGCCTGGAATGAAAAAGAGTATTGCCGATTTCGTGGCTAGATGTCTACATTGCCAACAGGTTAAAGCTGAACACCAATGACCCGCTAGTTTGCTACAACCACTCCCAATACCGGAATGGAAATGAGAGCACATTACCATGGACTTCATTGTGGGATTGCCTCGTTCTTCTCGAAGTATGGACTCTATTTGGGTTATAGTTGACCGTTTAACTAAGTTTGCCTATTTTCTGCCTGTCAAAACTATTTATAACGCTGATAAATTGGCCAATATCTATATGACTGAAATTGTGAGATTGCATGGAGTGCCAGTATCTATTGTGTCTGACAGGGACTCAAAGTTTGTATCGAGATTTTGGCAGAGTTTGCAACAGGCTTTGGAGATTGAATTGAGACTGAGCAGTGCCTATCATCCACAGACAGATGGCCAAACTAAACGAACGAACCAAACTCTGGAGGATATGCTCAGAATGTGTGTGTTAGACTTCCAAGGGAATTGGGAGACCTACTTGCCATTAGCTGAATTTGTGTACAACAACAGTTACCATTCAAGCATTGGAATGGCTCCTTACGAAGCTTTGTATGGAAGAAAATGTCGTTCTCTGATATGTTGGGCTGAAGTAGGTGATAGACCTTTGTTGGGACCGGAACTTGTGCAAGAAACAACCGAGAAAGTGAAACTGATACAGCAGCGTCTGAAAACTGCACAGAGTCGGCAGAAGAGCTATGCCGATGTTCGAAGAAGAGAGAGGAAATATGAAGTTGGGGACCACGTGTTCATAAAGGTAACCCCGATGAAGGGTCAAACTCGGTTTGGTGTTAAGGGAAAATTGGCGCCAAGATATGTTGGACCTTATGAAGTCCTCGAAAAGATCAATCCGATATCGTATCGGGTAGCCTTACCTCCAGTAATGGAACACATGCATAACGTCTTTCATGTATCGATGCTACGAGAATATTTGAGGGATCCACTCCACGTCATCGAACCTACACATGTGCTTTTGAAAGATGACTACACTTATGAGGAAAGACCTATCCAGATTGAGAATCGCCGGATCAAAAAGTTGAGAAATAAAGAAATACCGTTGGTGAAAGTGGATTGGCAAAACCACGGAGGAACTTATGCAACCTGGGAAACTGAAGAAGACATGATGAAGAGATATTCGGATTTGTTCCCATTAGACCCAATGTTGTTCCCGAATGAAGGTAATTCGAGTTTGGAGGACCAAACTCTTTTAAGGGGGGAAGACTGTAACAACCCCAATCTCTGATTAACGTTAATCCGTACTTAATCATGTCTGATGGTAATTTATGAAGGATTTGGGATTAATTTGCATGTGTATTGCGTTATTTTTGTGTTTCTATCTGTTTGCAATAAAATGACCTGTTCATGCCTTTTACTTTAAACTGCGAATTGAAAGCCTTATCGGCGACCGATTCGGAAATTGAGTAGTGTTTTATACTAGTAAGAATATATGTGATTTTATGGTAGGTTTAATTAAAATTTGGTTGGTATGATTAGATTAGATTAAATAATGCTAGATTAAATATCGATTAAGTGAATGCAAGTTAATTACATCATTGCCCTTGAGTGGGCCACTTTCTCATACATTGTTTAGAATTGATTCATACACCATTTTCAACCTTTTTCCTTGCCAAAACCGTGAGAGAGAGGGAGTGAGGGAAGAGATTGATTTCATCTAGAGATTTTGCTTGGAAATTGGAGGAATTGTAGAAGAATTGCATAATTGAGCCTCCATACTTGGAATTGAAGACCTAAGGTAGGAGAATCATCTTCTTGATTGTGAATTTAAGATTAATTCATGCATGGTTCATGAGACATTAGTGATCTAAGTCATGAATTGGTTGAAAATGTTGAATTGAGGCTTAAATCATGCATGCATGTTCATATCTTAGCATTTTGAAGTGTTTTCATGGAAGTTCTTGCATGCAAGCCCATATTCTAGCCTTAGTCCATGAATTCATCATGATTTTGAGCTCAATCTTACATTTGGTCATGTTTTAGAGCATTGGATTTAAAATGAACACTTGCATGTTAAGCTCTTGTTTTGTTCATGAAGTTCTACTTGTAATTGTGTTCAATTGACTCACCCTTGGGCTTTGATTTTACAAATTGATCTTTGAAACATCTTATACTATGAGTTTACAAGTGTTTTCTAGAAAATGGGCCCAAGAGGTCGAGTTTTGAGGTGTTGAATGCTTGGTTTGAGCTTGGGAGGCAAATCTGGAAATTCCAGAATTTGGCTTCCTTGCTCGAGCGAAGGATTCCACGCTCGAGCGACCACCGTTTGTTCAGAGCTTCGTTCAAGCGAAGGAATGGTGGCTTGAGCATAAATTGCAAGCTCTCAGGTTTTTGGTGTACGCAGACGCACGCTCGAGCGACGAGACCTACGCTCGAGCGAAGAGCTGTGTCTCACGTTCGAGCGAGCATCGAGCATAAAATTTCAACAACCAGTACTTTTGCATTTTTACAGACCGCTCGAGCGAAGGATTCTACGCTCGAGCGAACCCTCTGTTTTGACAAGCTCGCTTGAGCGAATGAAGCCACGCTCGAGCGAGACCCCTGTTTTCAGTAAGTTTTGAAAAATGTTTTTCCAAGGCATCTTTGCATCCTCATTCCATCCTAGGCATTCCTAAGCCATGTTTAAAACTCTATAGTGAGGATTTAAGGTTAGAAACACACTAAGAACTAACGACGTAAGTTTTGTGCAATTAGAATGTGTGTTTCAAGTGTGTGTCCATTATGTGTTATGTAGGTCACGTGCCGCGTATCGTATGATCAATCTGCTTCGTTTGTCTGTTTCAAGGCCAACTGTGAGTAATAACTTAGTAAAGTTATGTTCAAACTGTATCTACTTTCTGTGTGATAAAACAAGATCTGTTTTCCGAAATGATATGTTCTGTACAATGAATGATTGTTCAATTTCTGATATGTATTTGTGACATCCTTAGCATCATGTGATATCTGTTAGCTGTTACTTGGTATCGGAGGTTCCTTTATGGAACTTATTTCTGTCTGCACTCTGTTACCCGTACCGGAGGCCCTGTCACGGGGGTTCAGCTTCTGTTCTGTTGCCCGGATCCGAAGGTTCCTTTATGGAACTGGTTATTCGTAACCTCACGTGTATACGTTCTGTTCTGTTCTGTTCTGTTAATGCTAATGGATGTATCACGTAAACTTAATCATGACTTATGATTTCTGTCTGTATATGATCCGGACAAATGATGAATTTGATACAAATCTGAATTATGATTTCTGAATCTGTACGAACTTATTCATTGAAACCTTTTACTCTGTTATTATTCACTGGGCTTTCGCTCACAGTTTATATTATGTATGTAGGTGAGCCGGCACATGACCAGGGCCAGAGTTGACGGCCTTCTGTTCTATTTTTGTCAGCCAACTGTTGTGCCTCCCGAGGAGGTTCCGAACGAAGCCTAATACCATGGTTGTTTTTGTATTCATGCTAGTCTTTGTGTATGCTCTGTAAAGTCAGGTCTTGGGAAGTACATTCTGTAAATACCTTGTAAATATTGTGTATCTGGACTAGCATGTTTAAGTATATATATATGAGTTTTGAAATATTCTGTCCCATGTACGTTATCACAGCTCATTGGACCTTGTCTATTTTGTATTGTTGCTTCCGCAGCCCCTTATTATTTGCTAATCTGTTCAGAGGCCTTTGGTAATTCACGGATTACTGGCCGGTTACGGTGCTAAACCTATAAGGGCGGGTTTGGGTCGTGACAGCTTCATACTGAGCATATCCTTTCAACTTCTCCGGAATTTTCTTCATGATATGCTATAAGCACCACCGATGTCAAGCTTGTGGAAACATAATTTCTATAGCATTTTGCATAGCTCTACACTGATCAGTTATGATAGCTTTTGGCGGATGATTTGACATGCAACTTAACCATGACTTGAATAGCCAAACAAATGTGTTAGTGTCTTCACTAGACAACAATCCACAACCAAGCAAAATGGACTGTCCATGGTGTGGAGCAAATGGCATGTCATATTTGTTCATCAAATAAGTTGTATCAAATGAAACGACATCTCCAAATGCTTCATAAGTCGCCCGACTCCTTGCATCAGCCCAAAACAAGTTTCTAATGCGAAACTCCTCATCAACATCAATCACATAAAAGAATCTCTCACTATGTGCTTGCATCCTCATAAAATAACTTTGAAATGATTCGGTATCACCTTCTCCAAGCCTCAACCTTCTAGCTCTCTCAATGTAATTTCTTACATCTCGCTCGTCAAATGTCAATGACTCGTATCCCCCTACTTCAACAACCATTGAATGAACGTTCCTAGACACCCCAATCCCTGCTTGATCATTAATTTCTAATCTTCTCTTCACAGGAGTAAGAATTTTCTTATTCATTGCAAAATGACGTGAGTCGGTGGGAATCAAATCATGATTATGCTCAAGTTTAACTGTGGTTAGTTTATATCTCCCATCCTTTTGTACATTACCTCGTACCCTTGCTGTGCAACCAATTTTTGTGGACAAACATGGCTTTAGAGAGTTGACTTCTGATTTCTTTTTTCTCTGCCCCGCTCGAGAACATTCAATTGCAAAGTTTAGTAGTTGCCCATCATCTCCAAAATGTTGTGCTCTATGAGCTATAGAAAATCCAACATGCTTAGCATATTTGCCATAAAATGTGTACACCTCTTCCCTTGAGCTAAAACACATACCCTTTTTAGGTTCTTCAACGTCTTCGCCCTCATTTATTAAAGGATTCTCACCAACATTTGAATCAACCTCCATTCTTCCACTTTGCGTACTGAAATAACAATTAAACAAATATCAGTTCCCTAACAATGCCCAAACAAAAATACTGTTTACATATTATGAATCTAAACTTCATATTTCAGATTACTTATATATATATATGGAACTAAACTTCACAAAATGACAAATTACTCATCCTTTCAGATTACAGATTATAGATTACAAAATGATAGATTACAGATTATATAACACTGCCCAAATAGCTACAAATTACTCATATTCAGATTATAGATTATATAACACTGCCCAAATTTCATATTTCATATTATATAACAATTACTCATAAAATAACCACAGTTAATCATAGGTCCAAAATGACAGATTTCATATTATGTTTACAGATTATATTTTAGATTTCATAGGTCCAAAATGACAAATTGATTAGTCATAAAATAACTTCAGATTTCAGAATTAGTATATAACTGAAAGAGAACTCTGGGCTGGTTTAGTCATATGAAATTGATTTTTTACCTCATAAACCACCGATCTAGATTACATACGAGACAGAGACACAGCAGAAGAGGGAGACAGATAGAGTAAAACCAGATTGATGGATAGAGGACAACAGATTGATGAGAGCGACGAAGATTGAGGATAGATGAGAGCGAGCTATGGAGATATTACCATTCAAAAGTGTAATATGATATTGCTCAAAACTGATATTGCTCAAAACCATAGGCCACCTGTGACGACTTCTGTAATCTGAGGATAGATGACAGCGAGTAATCTGATATTTCAGAATACACTTTTGCAGAAATTCCCAGCAAGCTATGGTGGAGGAGGAGGATGGCGACGAGAGGTGAGAATAGACGAGGGAAGACGAGGATGGCGGCGAGAGATGAGGATAGACGAGTTACAAATTTGGTTCCCGCTTTTTTCATATTTTGTTTTGTTTTGTTTTTTTATTTTTTCTAACTATGTTTACACATCAGCGGCCACCTCATCTGCCATGTCTGGGGTCGGAAGTCACTGGGGTCTGTAGCAGGATTGTTTTTTATTTATTTACCTTCATTTTGGAGCTAGGTCTCCCAACAATTTAAGGCCGGCCCAAAACCCCAGCTGGTCCAATTTCCAAACTCACCCACTCCATTCCCAAAAAGCTTCTTCATCTCCTTCATCTTCCTCCTTGATCGCTCGTCCTCTGTGAATTCCCCATAAATTCTATATCTATTCTCTATCAATTAGTATTCAAAAATGGCTTTGAGGAATAGGAAATTTTGTCAGGGTACGATAATGGAAGGGTTAATCGGGTGGTCTCGATTCTACAGTTCGAATTCGAAGGTGGACTTGAAGAAACTGAGACCAATGATTCTGAAGAGGATTGAGAATAGGTCAAAGGACTACCCAGTGAAAGCCATGGTCCCTGTCGCGCAAGATGTCCTCAAGGCCAGAGCTCTCCTCATCCAAGGCGTCTCCACTCTCCTCCAACTCATCCCCGTCTTGTCCTGCAAGTACTCTCTCTCTCTTCCTCTCTCTCTCTCTCTCTCTCTCTCTCTATATATATATATATATATACATCAATTGAGATGTGGGTTTGCTTAAAATTGTGGTGAAGTTAGGAGTTTCCTTGTTACTTGGAATTTTACATTGATTTTGTTTGTGGGTTTAGGTTTATGTCTATGTATGATTTGTTTTTGATATGTATTGCTTTTATTACTGATCCATGTTCTGACTGCAAAATTGTTGGAAATTCAAGTTGGTTAGATTTGATTTGGATAAAATGTTGCTTGGTCATTAACAATCTCAGGCTTTACTAATAAAGTTTTAAGTGCTGAGCTCTGAGAAATTTGTGAACTGAAATTGTAAGAAGATTTGGGTTGTCTCTTATGGAGATAGGTTAGTCAAAAGACTGAAGTTAACCCACAAAACTACACCAGAAGAAGATTCACATTTATCAAATCCGAATGAGGATTGATTGAGGAAGTCTATGATTATCAACTTAAATTTTCTACGAAACCTGAAATTTGAAAATATATCTGATGTTTTAGGGAATTATTGGAGATGCTGCTGTTTCCATGGAATTTGATCTCAGATGCTTAACAGTTGTAAGTGGTTTAGCACCTACTCCATCGTAATTGGGATGACAAAAAAGTCTTTTTATTGCCTTTATCTTCTAGTGTGGAGGAAGGAATTATGTGCTCTTTTGGGTGGAAGATTAAATTGGATCTCATATGTACACCGATACACATGATAGTTGGACATAGCTTTGCTAGGTTTACTAACATGTTTGGGCGCTAAAAAGTAACAACAAAATTATGGACAATTATGTCTGTAAACATCATGATTTGCCACTAATGCTTTCATTTACCAAGATATTATTGCAGAGTTTTGTTATTAAGTCACAAATTAAGGCATTATACTGTCACTGTAGCATATGTTTCACTTATTGCATTCTACTTTACTACGGTGCTACTCTATGCCTGACACTTTATCTCATACCTACGAGATTTGTGCATGTAGGAGCTTGCATTCATACATTTTTGCACTTGTGAGTTTTTATGAACTTGATCCATTTTTGTTTAACCTTACTTTTAACTCAACATAGTTTTGTCCAAATTGTTTGGTGTGTGTCATATACCTGCATGCCAAAATGGTGGAAAAGAGCACAGCAGCAGGACCTTTGGTCATGTTATAACCAGCAAGTCTGATTTTGGTCTAGTTCCATGTTCAACTTTTAGGTTCGATGAAACTTTCACATATTTACTTTGCATTATCTATCTGTTTGGAATATAGAACCATGTTCTTGGATGGCGATCTTATCCAATTTGGATTTCGTTCTTTGCAGATTTTGTCCAGAAGTATACATTGGTGAGCAAGGCCATCTAATTCGGACTTGCTGTGGTTATAGGCGTCACGCCAAGCACCACATTCATGAATGGATCAACGGGAGACTGAGTGACATTCTTGTCCCTGTAGAAACTTTTCACCTAGATAAAATGTTCCAAGGTGTAATTAGACACAACCAAAGATTTGATTTTGATCGTGTCCCTGCAGTTCTTGAGCTTTGCTGGCAGGCAGGGGCTGATCCATATGATGACAGTCTAAACCCTAGTTGGAATTTGGAGAGTGTTGGAGGTGGAGCCACTGGTGCTGAATATTTGTCTCCAGATGATCTTAGATTGGTAGCCATTGGAACTTTGAAGGCCTGGGAGTTGGTTAGGTCTGGGGTGCAAAAGCTATTGATGGTTTATCCAGCAAAGGTTTGTAAGTACTGCAGTGAAGTTCATGTGGGGCCATCTGGACACAAAGCTCGGCTTTGTGGGGTGTTTAAGTTTGAGAGTTGGCGTGGGACCCACGTTTGGAAGAAGGCAGAGGTGGATGATTTGGTCCCTCCGAAGATCGTATGGTACAGACGGCCTCAAGATCCTCCAGTTCTTCTGGATGAAGGACGAGAGTTTTATGGGCATGCCCCGGCAGTGTTGGATCTGTGTGTAAAGGCTGGTGCTGTTGCGCCATCCAAATATTTCTGTATGATGAAAGTGCAGGGTTTAACAGCACCTGTTTTGAGTTAAACCTGGATGCTTTTTATTTATTGTTTTTGTCAGCGAGGTTGGTTTCGTGATACTCAGCACAAAATGAGGAGACCTCACAATTTCTCCTTCAAACTGGAGCTCGCTCAACTCACTTTTTCACAAGGCTGAAAGGTGTTCTGGTACATCTCAGTAACCGATGCACTATCTTTGCATTTAATTAGAAAATATAATAGTTCATGTTGATCTTTATTGTATTGTCTTTTCTTTTTTAACAATAACACTAAATTGAGTTCACAATTTTTACTTTGTATACATGTATTTAATTGTCTCTGGTCTGGGCCAGTGTTCTGTTTCTATGAGATGGAATTTATTGTGCTGATCTCTCTCCCAGATTTTGAATTATTTAATAAATCTGAAGATGTTGTTCACAATGCTTATTTATTTATTTATTTATTTTTTTCACAATGGTTATTTGTTCACAATGATTATTGACATTCAGATTGGAAGATTGTTATTTATGGGTTGTAACAGAAAACAAAAACAGAGCAAATGCAAACAAGCATGTGTGAATTGAAATTCATAGTTTATTTACTTTGTATATTGATGTTGCATAGTTTATTCTTTGCATATCAATGTGCTTCAGTGAACATGCCATGTTAATGCATACACTACGACAAGTAAATATAAAATTAACAGCTCTCGATCTTCTCATTAAATCAACATATTTGGATAGAGGATAATCATCCTTCATTTCCACATCCAAGTGCCAGAGTGCCATGTCTTCCTTATCAAAATTCCAGCATTCCTCAATTTTTTGCTTCAGCTCAAAAACTGTATTGGTTTCTTTCACTTTAAGTTCTAGTTCATTTCCAAGTGCCGCTGTAGAAACTGAAATGTCAAGTTTGTGATCGATAGGCAAGACAGTGAGATTGACTGTTACAATATCTTTGAAACCATAATGATTGATTCTAGTGGACTCTTCAGTTTCGATGCCCTAAACCTTATAGTTTTGCCTAGCTACTTCGACCCCCATGTAGTCCTCAATCTTTTGTTTGAGTTCAAGAAAGGTTTTGGATGTAGGGAGTGAAATGATTGGCTTCACCTCTGCGCCTAAAATCACAAATGTCACTCCAGCCATGGCAATTTTTGTTGAAATCCCAAATTGTCAATTATTTTTTCAAGTAATTGAATTTGCAAAAGTTTTTAAATATTGTTTGTTGTAAAGGAAGATTTCATGTTCAAAGGGTTTCATAAAGGGAGAGGCTTCTCTCCGGTGCACAGTAGATTAGAGTGTACTGTTGGGTCCGTGGAGTCCACCGCAAGTTCCATTTCGATGATCCGAATCGTGCAATATGAAGAGCTCGTCGAAGACTTCATACATGCAAAAAATCATGTTGATCCGATATCGGAAGTCCTTTGATCAGAATATATTTCTGCCAATGGTAAATATGATTTTAAAAATAAATTGTTAACAATAATATGTTGTGATTAAGTGATTATTAATATCCAATCAGCGTAATTTTTTGCAGGCATGAAGTACTCGACGAGCTTTATACGTTGAATAGTTCAGATTATAGAAACGGGACCCGTGGTGGGCCCCACAGACCTAACCGTATGCTCCAATCTACACAGTGAACTAGAGAGAAGCCTTCTCCTTTTGTAAATTGCATAGTTTATGCCACTTATCTTTAAATTTCATGCATGCAAATCTTCGTTATGCATGCAAATCTTCGTTTTTAGCAAAATGACCAAACACTCCTTCCCTCCCATCTTTTGGCTGCCCATGATTAACCCGACTTAATTACCACAGCCAAATTAATCACCTTAATTTTCTTAAATCTACTGATCAATTCAACTTATAAATGTAATCAAATGCTGAATTCTGTCTTAATTACACTCGTGCCTATACACCATTTCATGCGCATACTACAAACTAACAAGCAAAAATGCAGCCTACATGACCACCTGTCATGTCATTCGTGATATTCTCTCTCTCAATATGAAATTGAGTGACAAACATTTGTTATTATTATTTTTTTTGATACAGAACATGGATATGCAGATAGCCTACTCCAACATATCCGTCAGGGAGTATTGCCCCTTAGCACCTACAGCATATCTGTAGGGAACTCCACCGTATCTACGTCGGGGCCGAAGCTTAGGCCCCCGCGTGCTCCAGGCGCTAAGGAGTATGTTTAACCCCAACAAGGGGCTATGGAGACTCAAACCCAAGCTTTGAGCGAGGGATTCGAACGTTTTATCCACTGAATCAACCCCCTGTTGGTGACAAACATTTGTTATTGTGTGGAAAATATGAGGGTGGTAGTAGAGATATTGACAGGAACACTCTTCTACATTCAAGTGAGCGATAATGCCACGGTTGCAGACCTAAAGAGAGAGATCGTAGCCCAGGAAAGGCTCCCTCATGATCGACTCATCCCGATCCTTGGCAACAATCTGAGCCATTTGATGAATGACAACGAGCTCTCTCTCTCTGATTATGGTGTTCGAGATGGCTCTCATGTCTATCTTTTTATTGATCCTCTCAATGATGGCTCTTCAAATAACTTTCTTTTAACTTCCCTAGATTCAAATGTGTATTAGATGAATGAATTCCCTCATTGAAGAAAGCAGACTGGATGGAAACAACATTGGCCGGTTTTATTAGAATATTTTTTTTCTTTCTTTTAATTTTTTCCCCTTCGGCATAAAGATCTATGATTAGATGTTTCAATTAGAAAATGCTACAATAAAATTCAATCATGTTTCAGCTTGTCCTGGTTCTTGCATTTTTGGAAAATATTCTGTTCTTAATAGCAAAATCACTTAAAATCAGAACTAGTGTTCATGGATTTCTATCAGATATAAGTTCGAGATTGCCCACTTATCTTCTTGCAACAAATTTCCATCAAATGAAATTAAATCATTTCATAACACACCCTCTATATTCTTGCGTGCCCATTTTTTTTGTTATTGCTAGGGATGCAATTACATATTTATAAGCTTAATATTTCTCTCCTAAACTAGTCCGTATGTATTATTCTTTATATTAACTTCTACTAATTAAAATCAAGCCAACACAATTCATTTAGTTATAATTCTTTAAAAACCAACAATTTCGGCATCTCAATATCCACCACGACTCACAGTCCCTTTAAATACGTAGAGGCAATCGCCATCCTCAACACCATGCCAACGGAGGCTACAGTTGTCCCTCATAATCCTTTGTTTGTGAATAAATATATAATCATCCATCGGAAGTGTCTTCCTCATCAGCAGTAATTCCCTCAAATCATTAATAGTGCTCGAATCCTTCATTTCCAAAGGAATGCTAGCTGCATTAAGCAAACTAGACGAAGTTTGCACCACCAGGCTCAACTTCCTCGAAGGGGGGTCTGCTACTAACCGACTCATGGTTTTAAGAAACACGATGATTTCAGAAAATTCACAAATTCCATACTCGCTCAAATTGCGAAAATCTTCCTCCATCTCTATCCCGGAAAAGAACAGAGTCATTCTTTTGATAGGGGTCCCATCGATTATATGGATTTTTTCTTTCAAACTCCGAACTGTCTCTGTCGTGTCAACCTCAATATTAATCTTTCTTGATGAAAATTTAACAACAATTTGGATTTTACTACTATGTTCCAAAGAAGGTTGAGTGTGTTTTATCGTGAGATCAATTTTTGTACCTTCCGTGACAATTGGATAGTCTTCCAAATCAAGTCCATCAACCAATTCCCACCCAGAGATGGTGAGAGTTTGTGAGGCCACTGGGACTCCCAAGACCTGCTCTACTTTCTGTTTGATTTGAAGAATGGTTTCTTGGGGACTCACTTCAATGTTAAATTCACATGTTAGTGTTAGAATGGTGACCCTCATTGTGTTTTTATTGTTGTGTGATCTCAGTTTGTACTTGGGACTCTCAAGGACTTCTCAGGACATTAGCTTTGTGGGAAAAAAGACTCATGTTACCAAAGGCTTGTAATGTGATTTTGGAAAGCTGTTGGTATCGTACTTTTCAGTTTGGGTGAAGTTTAGAATAAAATAATCATGTTGGATGAATGAGTATCACTATATGTGTGCTTTGTTCATTTTGAATGCATTTTATTTGGCATCAGATTCTCTATTTTCAAATTTCTGTCTTTCTATTTTAATGTGTTTTTAATCATTAGATCATATTGAGAATTTCGAAACATATGAATCTCGATCTATAATCCAATGGTAATGAGTGTATTAGCACAAGGAGAACAGAGATATTTGGGAATAAAAATCCTTGCTGAAGTGGGTAAAAATTAATCAAGTCTTGGTGCTAGGCCCAATGCAATACTCACTCCAAGGTGGAGCTAGGTCGGACCTCAGCCCTATGGCCAACACTTGCTCCGAAGCAAGACAATCATAGGAGCTCGGCCCAATGTACGAGCGTCACTCCAAAGTGGGCCGAGCAACATGGTGGACCTTCTGGATGGACAGAACTACTCCGAAGTGGGACCTCCTGGTTGGACAACCGTTCTAGAGCAGACCAACTTAGAGAAGGCCAATTCACTGAAGATCTTTCTTAGGCTCACAAGAGACAAACAACTCTACTCCTCTCCCTCTGTATGAACAGAACGTGGAGACATGGAGGTGCAGAGGGACAAGGTGCATATATGACAGACCTGCATCTGAATGGCAGGCGGAGTGGTTGTCCTCCTCCAATGAGAGATGTCCGCTAATGAGACAAACAAAACAGACCTGCACCCGAGTGTCAGGCGGAGTGGTCGTCCTCCTCCAATAGGAGACGACCACGAATAAGACACATTGGACAAATGGCGGAGAGAGAAGGACTTGAACGACAAACAACCTTCTCCTATAAAAGGTGAACATTATTCACTCTCAAGGGATCCGAAAATCCACACACTTAACACATACACACCCTTTGTATTCTCTCTTCTTCTTCTTCCTAAGTCCCTGACTTTACCATCGGAGGGGTTTCCGACCAAACCTCGGTCGGGCAGCCTCATCGTTTGTTATTCTGTGCAGATCTTCAATTCCCAAAGCACGCTGTTCATCCACGAAGTTCAACCCTTCTTCATAGTGCGGAATTCACCCCCGCACAATTGGCGCCGTCTGTGGGAAAACCACTGTTTGCTTCGTGACGAACTCCGGCGATGGGAATCGAAGATACACCCCACTCTGGGCTAGCAGAGATGACTCCAATGACGGAGAGAACCAAAGATAAGGGTCTGGCATTCCCTCCAGCGCACGATGACCTTATGGACCACGACGATCAGACACCCATTGTGGCGGAGCAACGCCGGGTCATTGCCGTTCAAACGTCTCAACGTCTTTTTGTTAAGAAAGACCACCGTGACCGCATCATCGACTCAATGGGTTTGGAGATCACGGTAGGGCTTGGACCCACATCTCTTGCCATAGAAGGCATGAAGACCTTGCAGACCTCATCGTCGGCGAGTCACCCCAACATAGCTCCCTTGATAGAGACAACCGCGACTAAAGGAAGAGAGTACCACACTGTTCTATGACAAGCTCTGGTGAGGGGAACGAAAGAGATACCTTTGTTGCCACTGTGGGGAAGGACTCTGTTGACAGAGAAGACAAAGGATAACAAATTAACACTTTGAAGAGTGCCGGAAAACCAGATCTGCACTAATGGCTATAGAGAGACCAGATCTGCACCGACAAATGAAGTCCAGACATGGCATACACCACTGTACTATTGTTTAGTCGTTCTAATGCCTCATTCTAAAGGACTCCGATGAAAGAGATAATGATCGATAAATGACTATATTTTATGAAAGTGTTGGAGGACCAGATCTGCATCGAAGAACAAAGTTCAAATACGATGGAACACCACCGCATCATTGCTGCTGACTCGTCTCATCATCTAGACGGAAGGACTCCAATATTGGAGAAGACGAATGATAAAGAACCAATAATCCTAACAGTGTCAGAATACTGGATTTGTATCGATGAATGAAGTCTAGATGTGGCAAAGCCCCACCGAATCCCTACTATTCAGTTGTCCCACCGACTAGACAGAAGAACTCCAATGATGGAGAAGACGAATGACAAAGGATAGATGCTCCTGAGTCTTCTGAAAGATGAGATTTGTATTGACGAACAAAGTTTAGATGTGGTGAAGCTCTACCATATCCTCGCAATTGAGTTGTTCCACCTATTGGAAGGAAAGACTCCATTGATGGAGAAAACGACAAACAAGGGTATGGTACAACCAAAACATAAGTTTGGGTTAATCCCAGCCGACTACATTGATGTGGGCCTAACAAAGGTCTAGGCCGATCCTAGCCAACCACCTTAGTGTGGGCCTAACAAAGCTCTGGGCTGATCCCAGTCGACGACCTTGACGTGGGCCTAACAATGGTCTGGATCGATCCCAGTTGACCACCTTAGTGTGGACCTAACAAAGGTCTGGGCTGATCCCAGTCGACCACCTTGACGTGGGCCTAACAATGGTCTGCATCGATCCCAGTTGACCACCTTAGTGTGGGCCTAACAAAGGTCTGGGCTGATCCCAGTCGACCACCTTGACGTGGCCCTAACAAAGGTCTGGGCCGATCCCAGTCGACCACCTTGACGTGGGCCTAACAAAGGTCTGGACCGATCCCAGTCGACCACCTTGACGTGGGCCTAACAAAGGTCTGGACCGATCCCAGCCGACCACCTTAGTGTGGACCTAACAAAGGTCTACGTTGATCCTAGTTGACCACTTCGATGTGGGCCGAACAAAGGCCACTCCGATATAGGCCGAATAGAAGCTAGGTTGAACCTAACTATCCACCCCGAAATGCGACGAACAAAGGCCACTCTGAAGTGTGCCAAACAGAAGTTAGATTCGAAGCTAGTCCTTCACTATGAGGTAGGTTGAATTGAGGCCACCCAACGTAGGCCAAAAAGAAGATAGGTTCAACCTAGCCGTCTACTCCAAAGTGTGCCGAACAAATGCCACTCTGAAGTGGACCGAACAAGAGCTAGGTTAAACTGAGCCCTCTACAATGAAGTCTGAACAGAAGCTAGGTCGAAGCTTGCTCTCTACTCCAAAGTGGGATAAACAGAAGCACAACCGAGTCAAGTAACGACCGAACAATGATGATCGGTTGGGGGCAAGACAACTAATTCAATTAAGGCCAAACGGGAAATCTTGCAAGGTTTCCCTATTATTGCTCGACTGGAAGAGCAACTCAATTTTTCAAAGGCATAAGGCAAAGTCTAGCCGAACAATGAACAATGTAGGGCTACATCCTTGTTGCTCGGCTGGGGGCAAACAACATAAACATGAAGAAATTGAAAGTTCGAGTTACAAGCCCAACACTTGGCAAATTTCGAAGACACTTTATTAACTCAAAGTTTCGTTACAAAAGGACCTCAGCCTAACGAAGTTGATACGAAGTGGAAGAGCTACAAAGAGGGATGAACAACAAAGGTTGGTTGGACGCTCAACGTCCACTTCGAAGTGGGCCGAGCAACAAAAGTTAGTTGGACGTCCAATGCTTGGACATAACAAAAGAAGTTAATTGGACGCCCAACACCTATTCCGAAGTGGGCCAAACAACGAAAGTTGGCCGGACACCTATTGCTCACTCTGAAGTAGACCAAGCAACAAAAGTTGGTCGGACGCCCAATGCCTGGGCCGAGCAATAGAAGTTGGTCAGACGCCCAACGCTTCGACCAAGCAACAACGGTTGGTTGGATGCCCAACGCCTACTCTTAAGCGCGCTGAGCAATGGATGTTAATTGGACGGCCAACACCCATTCCGAAGTGGGCTGAACAACGAAAGTTGGTCGGACACCTAATGCTCACTTTGAAGTGGACCGAGCAACAAAAGTTGGTTGGACGCCCAATGCTTAGGCCGAGCAATAGAAGTTGGTTGGACATCCGACGCTTGGGCCAAGCAACAAAAGTTGATCCGACGTCCAACGCCTGGGCTAAGAAGCAGAAGTTGGTCAGACGCCCAACGCTTGGGCCGAGCAACAAAAGTTGGTCGGACACCTAACGACTGGGCCGAGCAGTAGAAGTTGGTCAGACACCCAATGCCTAGGCCGAGCAACAAAGGTTGGTCGGACTCCAACACACCTACTTCAAAGTGAGTCGAGCAACAAAAATTGGTCAAACGTCCAATACCCACTCCATGGTGGGCCGAGCAACAGAAGTTGGTTGGACGCCTAACGCCTACTCTAATGTGCGCCAAGCAATGGAAATTGATTGGACGCCCAACACCTGAAATGGGCCGAGCAACGGAAGTTGGTCGGACACTTAATGCTCACTCTGAAGTAGACCGAGCAACAATAGTTGGTTGGACGCCCAACGTCTGGGCCGAGCAACAGAAGTTGGTTGGACGCCCAACGCTTAAGACGAGCAACAGAGGTTGGACGCCCAACACCCACTCTGAAGTGTGCCGAGCAACGAAGGTTGATTGGATGCCCAACACCCATTCCGATGTGGGTTGAGCTATGAAAATTAGTCAGACGCCCAATGCTCACTCTGAAGTAGACCAAGCGACAAAGGTTGATTGGACGACTAACATCCACTCCAAAATGGACCGAGCAAAGGAAGCGGGTCAAAACTAGTTAAGGCAAAACCAAGTTTTAGAGCTCAAGTAAACAACCAAAAGATTGACAGCAAACAAAGTTGGAAGTGCAACATTCTACCAAACAAATACACTACAAACAACAAGCAAAGACATGAGAAAACGGCCCAAAACTAGTCAGATATGGACGCGTGGCAGCTCGACAGTCAAGTATGTACGTCCGTCATTGCCGAGCTTGAAGTCCGATGGCAAGACAAAGATAGTGGCCAGCTGAACGCGACGTTGAAAAGATGTAACCGAGCATAAACTAGAGATCACTGAGCAGTGTGAAAGCTGGTGCGAACCAAGCTACGGATTAACGACAATCAACCGAACTTATTTGTTGACGGCGACGAACCAAGCTAGCGACCGAACTACGAATTTGATGGCATGCTCCTCTAAGGCCGAGCAACGGCAAACCCATGGATGAGCAACAGTCCAACCGAACAAGAATGAACCGAGCAGAAATGGAGGAAGCCGAACGACGCAAAACGAGAATTGGAAGACCGAAATAAAAAGACCGAATTGAGCAGATGTCGTGTGTAAATTAAGTGGAGTTGCTCAGCCCATTAAGTGTCGGAGAAGGGTCGACCAAGCAGCAAAGATAACCGACCAAGTTGTAACATGCATGAGGTAGGCCAAGCTAGATGTGAGTAGAATCTATGGACTAAAATGAATTGAAGCTGCGCTAGGCCGAACAAGACGCAAGTCCGACCGAGCTACGACACTCATGAGCAAACCAGTCAAAATATTTCCAACTGAGCAGCAGTCAATGACATGGCCAACCAAGCTCTGAAGGGATGCACGGGATCATGACGAGCTGGGACGTGCAAAGGGATGTAGGCCCATTCAAATTGAAGACTACTGATCTCCATGCTCAACAATGATGTTTAATTCCCGAATATGAAATGGCCTACAATGGACCAGTCACGCACCAACAAACCGAGCAGAGGAGATGAAGTATGGGCTGAACAAAATGGGGCATGATCGAGATATTTCGAAATAAGTCAAAGACCTCCACCGATTGGGTTCATAAACTCTGTCAAAACCGAGCAAAATGAGCAGCTTGACTTCTGGGTGATGGGCCCAAACAGGCACTAGAAATATTTCTTCAGACGAAGTGAAGGCTTGACCGAACAGAAAAGACGGGGCAGCAATAACAGTTGACCATACCCGTTTTTGCTTGCATGTAATAATAGTAAAGAGCTTCACGAATGACCAATATACACACTGTATATATGCAAGAAAGAATCCAAGTGGGACCTACCAAGCATACACAAGGCCGAGCCATAACTCAATCTAAGAGCGTCCAATCATGCAATTTGAGATCCATCAGATTACAAACCTATTCTTATAAGGCATAGCCATGCACAAGAAGTCAATCAAGTAACGACGCTCAGCCGATTGAAAGAGCACCAAGCTGGACAATTACGAGGCTAGTGAAGATACACATTTAGTTTGGGGGCACAACCAAGCTACAAAATATTAGGCAGACGCAAACGTTGGGCCGAACAATAATTTTGAATCCAACTCACGAAGCTCAAATTAAGTTGTGATTAACCAAACTTCGAAGTTTGTGACAAAATTGGCTTCCACTTCGCCAAACGTAAGTGCAAGCCAGGGGGCAAATGAAGTGGGTAAAAATTAATCAAGTCTTGGTGCTAGGCCCAATGCAATACTCACTCCAAGGTGGAGCTAGGTCGGACCTCAGCCCTATGGCCAACACTTGCTCCGAAGCAAGACAATCATAGGAGCTCGGCCCAATGTACGAGCGTCACTCCAAAGTGGGCCGAGCAACATGGTGGACCTTCTGGATGGACAGAACTACTCCGAAGTGGGACCTCCTGGTTGGACAACCGTTCTAGAGCAGACCAACTTAGAGAAGGCCAATTCACTGAAGATCTTTCTTGGGCTCACAAGAGACAAACAACTCTACTCCTCTCCCTCTGTATGAACAGAACGTGGAGACATGGAGGTGCAGAGGGACAAGGTGCATATATGACAGACCTGCATCTGAATGGCAGGCGGAGTGGTTGTCCTCCTCCAATGAGAGATGTCCGCTAATGAGACAAACAAAACAGACCTGCACCCGAGTGTCAGGCGGAGTGGTCGTCCTCCTCCAATAGGAGACGACCACGAATAAGACACATTGGACAGATGGCGGAGAGAGAAGGACTTGAACGACAAACAACCTTCTCCTATAAAAGGTGAACATTATTCACTCTCAAGGGATCCGAAAATCCACACACTTAACACATACACACCCTTTGTATTCTCTCTTCTTCTTCTTCCTAAGTCCCTGACTTTACCATCGGAGGGGTTTCCGACCAAACCTCGGTCGGGCAGCCTCACCGTTTGTTATTCTGTGCAGATCTTCAATTCCCAAAGCACGCTGTTCATCCACGAAGTTCAACCCTTCTTCATAGTGCGGAATTCACCCCCGCACACTTGCCATTTTTTTTCTTCTTCACAAGTGCATGCAAAATTCAGCGCAAAACATGACTCCCTGCCATGGGTCGTCTGTCCCCCAATCACTTTGATTTGTGTTCATTGGCGACTCCAAATTTTTGTTCATTGGCGACTCCCTGCCATGGGTCGTCTGTCCCCCAATTTTTTTTGTCAATGATGTCAATTAAAAATTTAAATTTTTTTATTACATGGCGTGATTGATAGTGTATTGTGATTAAATTATATATTATGACACCTTGTGTTTAATGGTAAAAAAAATTTAATAAGAAATTTATTTACATACAACATTTTCTTTTTTTCTTTTTATAATCAGTAGAATCTGAATCTTAATGTTCACTCCCTAATATAAAAATTAAATGGCCAAATTAATACAAGACCAAATTAACACATACAAGAACCATGGATACAATTTTCCCTTATTTTCAACTTCTGTCGAAACTACCTAACCATGATATAAGGGAGAGAAGTAGTCAAATTCAAACTTCATTTCCATTAATCATGCGCTGAAACCAGCATGATATAAGGGAGGGCTGTTGGAGCTATGGGTGGCGGCCGGAGCTGGTACTGGGGTGACAAGGAATTAGGGTTAAGGTTTGGAAAGTTAGGAAATAGGGTCGAATTCACATGGGGTTGGATTGAAATTTTATGATATTGTAGAATTATAATTAAAATAAAAATAAAAGAACAATAGAAATATATTGTCCAAAAATATTATGGGGAAATTGCATTTTAATTGAACAGTAAAAAAATAATCTAAATTTTTATGATAGTGTAAATTTCTTGTGTATATGGCGGTGCAAGTGTCAACTAGGAGAATTTAGTCTTACTTTTCAAAAATCACTCCCACAAAAATTCTATTCTTTCTATATTCCTTTTTAATCCTATCAAATTTGATTATGAAAATGCTAATTGATATGTTACTGAAATTTTGTTTACCCATTCAGTTGAAGGGCTATTGGACCGTCGCTCAAAATTACTAATCAAACTGGATAATTACTATATGATTATGTTTTAGAGAGACACAGAACACTTTCAGAGCCAGATTGAGTCAAAAAAAGAAGCGAAGTGTTTGGGTGTGAATGTGCAATGTGTATGCAAATTTGTGTAAATTCTTATAAAAATACATAAGTTATTTTGTAAAATTACGTAACTTAAACACAAATTAAGGTAAGTTAATCCTTAAAAATTTGAGAAATCATAACTTTACGTAAGTTCTCACAAATATACATAAGTCATCTCACAAAATCGCGCAAGTTAAATACAAATTTACGGAAGTTAACCCATAAAAATTTAAAAAATCACAATTTAGCGTAAGTTCTCACAAACATACATAAGTCACTTTACAAAATTGTATAATTTAACACAAATTCGTATAAGTTAATCCATAAAAATGTATCGTAAATTCTCACAAAAATATATTACTTGAATCACAAAAATATTTAAATAAATGGCAAATCATATACCTTATTATCTTAAAAAGAAAGAAGCATAAAAAGATTGATAATCTGATCTTATTAGTTTGCCATCAAAAGTGCACGATGAACCACGACCCAGCCTTTTATTGGCTAATTAGCTCAACTCTGTATTTTAGTTAATCCATATAGATCATTGTCCACCACCATGCTCCTGATATAGGGATCACAATAACTCCAGTAGTTTTTTATTTTTTATTTTTTATTTTTTTTAATTTTAATTTTAATTTTAATTTCAAAAACAAATTTAATACTGTAGATATAAACAAGAGATGTGAGATTCATTTTGTGTCTCAGCAAAACTCAGTTTATCTTAAAAGGGGAGTATTAAATTTTCAAAACAAAATTTAGAGAGACAAACTATATGATTTGAAAGTCTGTTTAGTTGGGCCTTTGAGTCATACCAAGGGTCATATTTCGATTTCTTTTACTTGTTCTTTTGAGTCATATAATAGGTCACATTTCGATAATATAAATAATTTATTTTATAAATTTTTATGTATAGATCATTTGTTAAAAAAATCAAATTTATCTAATAATTGTAAGAACATGATTTCATCAAATTTGTTTTAAAAAGAACATATGACAAATTTTAAAACAATGTTTATCATTTATTTTTTCAAATAAAATTTGATAAAATTATACAATTATCAAATCATTCTATTTTTTATAGATGATTTAATGCAACAATCTATAAAATAAATGGTTCAAATCAACAGAAAATACCCATAGAAAGACCCACAAATCTAACGAGACAAAATTATGCTTCTCTCTAACTAGAAAAAAAAAAAAAAAAACAATGCTAATAATATAGAAATCAAAATGAGATACAAAGTCTCAAAAAAGGTGAATTTTATATATAAATCTCATATTGAGTCCCACTATTGCGTGCTTGGTCCTCCAATTTATTTATAATAAAAAAAAAAACTCAAATTTTAAAATGAAAAATATTATCAACTTACATTACTATAATGATTTTAGACCATCGCCCCAGTCGCCCCCCCTAAATCGTGTCCTTTAACTACTTAAACTTCACACAATCGAAAATTTGTCAAGATTAGGGTACATAATACTAAACATTTCATTCCCAAATTATCACAACATTATCTATGTTTTTGAGCTGTGATCGATTAAGTTCGTTGACCACCAATGAGAGTAGTTGGTGGCAACTTGATCCGTCGACCATCAATGAGAGTAGGTAGTGGCAACTTGATCCCTTGATTTCGTTACTTAATTATTGGATTAAAATTATAAAGATTCTTTTTGGATATAGTCAGCACATGTTTATGCATGTTATAAACTGCTACATGTTGAAAGGTCTTGAGACTGTCTCAATCATAAGTTTTATCATTTAATTTTTTATAACAACAGAGTGTTTCCTTCTTTCTATTGGGTTATTTTTTGTTTTTTAAATGCAATTACAATCTTTTATTAATTTGTAATTCATACCAACCCTTGCTTTCTTGTTATAGATTTCATATTCACCAATCCTTTTTTGCACTGAGTTTTTGTTCGCATCTTACTTTTCATGATTACTAGCTATATTATCCCTTTCTTTTAGTATAAATTAGTTGTGCATTTTTTTTAATGTTTGTTGAATGAAAATCAAGAGCAAATGTATTCCATTGTCAAAGAAATATGAAATGATTCATATGAAAAAAATATTTTGCATTTTTTTAAAATATAAAATATTTTTTTGGGCAGTATGACCAAAAACACCGCGACTGCAGCCACCATCAACCTCACACAACAATAGTGGCACCAGCATTATTTTTAGGATTCCAAGCAAACATATGAAATTGTTTTTGTAAAAAATTGTTCTAGGAAAATACTTTTTTATAAGAAAAACACATTCCTAAGAAGGTAATTTTTATCCTAGGTAAATAACTTAAAACGGGGTGAATTGAGTAAATAAAAATAATTACACATTATAAATTATAATAATCAAAATATTCAAATTTCAACAAATAAAAAATAAAGCAATAATAATCAATATAAAAGAGATAGGGAGAGAAGAAAAAACACAGAGGTTTATAGTGGTTCAGCACGTCGAGCTTACGCCCACTCCTCAAGGATTCTCCTTGAGAATATCTTCATTATCAATCAATTCAATATACCACCAAAGTTTTACCAAACTTTTGATTGTATACATGTCTTACTTTATCTGTTGAGCCCCACTCAACAATAAATGTCTCACATTTACAAAATTCTCTCACAAAATAATTAATAAAGATTAGAGGTGCTTCAGCCTTCTTTTACAATGATTTTTTTTTTTGTAAAGAGTAGATATGGAAGTGTAAGAATAAAGAGAATAAATGACAACACTTAGAGAATATCAGATCTGAAAGTGAAGGAACAGAGTGAAAATGCAGTCGAAGAATAAAACTTGAATACTTAGATTTTTTCTCTTCAAATTCTTTGTTTTTTTCTAAACAAAATGCTTCTTTTATAGCCAAAATATATATTTGTTGGAGAAGTGAGACGCTCCATGCACGCCTGATATATCTGTTGGAGAAGGAAGACGCTTCTCTTCTGACAACTCGATCACGTGGAGAAGCTTCACGCGAAAAAGACAGTTTTTGCAACTCGAGCACGCCCCTACAACCTTTTCTCTTTCAAATTTGCAGGCAAAAGTTTGAAATTATAGGCCAAAGATTGTTTTTAATGAATAGTAAAATTTAAAATTATAGGTCAAAGGTCGCTTCCGATGAATAGTGAAATACTATTTACACAGTACTTTTCTAGGGAAATTATTCAATACTCCCGGAGCACTACGCGTCCATACTTCAAACCAATCACCAATTAGTTAGCCCCATGTTGTTCTCCCAATCCCAACATAAATCGTGAGTCCTTGTGTTTCTCCATCAATCAAAACCTTGTGGAGTACCACGTGTCCATGCTCCGGGAGTACTGAATAATCGCCCACTTTTCTATTAAGATATATGATGCACAGAAAATTCTATTTAAATAATATTTGTATTTGAATGTATTAGCATGTAACAAAGCAGATAATATTTTGTGCCAAATAATATAAAATATATATCATATAAAATCATAATATATCTAATATATTTTAGATATCATCAAAGTCAAACAATATGATTAACAGTAATGTTTTCCATCAAAACAAACACACAGTGGCTGCTTCAAGGTAGACTTGCTGGTTGGTTGTCTCTGCACTCCTCCTTTAAAAGGGTAAATTATCCACCGAAATCGGAGAGTGATATGGTGCTTTTCACCTTCCCTAGAAGGCTCATGCATACTTCTAAGTTTCTTGTCTTGGTCGGATAATTCATTACTCATTCATGTTTTGGTCTTTCCTCATGCTTGATTGAGTAAATTAAGGTTTTAAAAAATGTGGTTAGGTTATTCACACAGAGACATTATATTTGTTATGTCTTGTGGGGCTTCATTCTTCCTACTTTATGCTCTAAAAACAAACAAAAAAAAAGGAGCCAGCAGCCATGCAACTTCAATCTTTCATTTTTCTTTAAAATAAAATAAAAATATCAGAAGTCAACTCTTTAGTTCTGAGATATTATCAAGTCTTTATTTATAATCCATCATGGTGCAATCACAACTCTGAGCTGACAAGTTCAATGGCCCCAGCTTAACTATAAATATCAGATTTGTGTTGAATGCCCAGTATGTCACAAGTTGGAACAACCATATAGTCATTAGTCATTACCCTTTTTAGACAATGGTATCTCCAAAGCTTTTCTCAGTTTTTATCTTTCAACTGTTGCTTCTTGTTCCTTTTGCATTAGGCCTTGCTAATGCAAATGGCTTGAAGCTTGGGTTCTACCACAAAACCTGCCCATCAATTTGTTGGACAATCTTCACTGTAATTAATTAATTCAATTTGTGTATTTAATAACAAACAGAATATAAAAGAAATAAAGGAAATGAGAGAATTTATTTGATTACAAAAATCAAACTCGAAACAAAAAATAAAAATAAATAAATAAAAATAGATTTTATTTTGTTACCAAAAAAAAAAAAATTAAAATCTGATTTAAATAAATAATAAAACACCGAAAATAAATTAAATAACTTACTTAATTAATTTCTTCGAATTATAATCTGATCAAGTCAAGTGTTTGACACTGTCTCTTTAAGACAGATTCGTCCTCTCCTCGGTGCTTTCAGAATGTGGACGTTTATCTCCCAAGATGAAATGATCAACTACAAACAATAGCAGCACTACAAATTGTTTGCCTAACGAACACACCAAGTGTTTATACTCTTTCTCACAAAAATAAAATGCAGCAAAATGAAGAATATAATTTGCAGAGGTGAAATACGAAATTTCTAAATCTAAAACATCAAATGAGGGTTATCCTATTTATAGATGTAAAAGTGGCTACAGGTTTTGAATTGAACAGATATGAAACCTGTTGGTTTTGAATTTAAACAGATTTGAATCTGTTGGGTTCATAATTTAAACAGATGAAAACCGGGCAGGGCCTTGTTTGGATGTACAGTAAAACCAGACCAGTTCATTTCCAATGGGAAGGGCCCTGTTTGGATGTACAGTAAAACCAAACCAGTTTATTTTGAATTCTAGATTTTATTTTACCAAAAATAAAATTAAATTCAAATGTTTTTGGCCGAACAAGCCCAACCCAACCACATACCACGCACCCGCGCCCAAGCCTAGCCCAGCCCGCCCAACCGACCGGACGGACGACGGCGGTGGCGCGCGGCGGTGGCGCGCGTGTGTGTGTGGTAATTTTTGGGTCCAATGGGTCTAGCCCATTTTCTCCATATCCTCTCCCTCTAAAACACTTGGGTACCTCTTGGGGTACACCTCAAGTACCAAACCCATGTCTTATAAACTCATTCAAAACTTCTCACCAAATCAATGTAGGACAAGTCTTATTCAAACCTTTAAAGATTTTCCACCAAAACTCCATTTCCATGGAGCACACTTTGGCTTCAATTTCCCATTCACTCGATAATGGTTTTGAGCAACCAAATATACCACGTGAATCAAAACGCGGCATAGAACGCGTTACCACTTTGACCCGCGACAAACAACGTTCGGGGCCCACCTAAAAAATAGACCAAACTTAAGAAAAAATTCTGGTTCTATACTTCACAAAACGATGATGATATACATGTTAGTGCTATATCAAATCAAACAAACAACACTTCAATTGATAAGCATTTGAGCTGTATCAACACTTCAATAGATAAGCATAAGAGCTGTATCATAACTACAATGGGAGAGCATATGAGCTGCATCCCCGGGTCCATCCCCCATCTTCCCATAACCATTAACCGGTTTAGAGGTACACATCCCCCATCTTCTCCTAAACTGTGGAGTACATCCCCCATCTCCTCCCATACACAAGCAATGCATATAAGCACAGAATCACATACGCAATCAATCAATATACAAAGTCAATGTATTCCAACAACCGTCCACACATAATGCATATAAACACATTGGTCGTATGCACAATCAATCAATACATAAAGTTAATGTATTCTACCGACCGTCATACTCTATGACACATCCAATTGATTAGTTTTAGTTTGCCTAATCATCATGCATTGTCTACAACAATCAATACTACCCTCCACCGGTAGTCCAAAGCAATTATCTCTAAACAGGAAATAAATGCACAAATGGATAATATATTAACATTTCAACTAGGTGAACAATGAATGATTCAACTACACCCTTTAGTCCCATACATTCCCAACTTCAACATTCTCTACTCAATTCCTCATTTTCTTTAGTTAATTATATGCACTAATTAATTAAACCAATTAGGGCAAATTACCATAATTCACAAAACAACCCTAAGGTTCCATTTCTATCAATGTTCCAACATTAATCTCATTTCTCTATGCCTAACTTGCATATAGGTTTGTTATAAATAAAACCCCAACTTTTGTAAAATTACACAAAAGACTCAAACTTTCTCAAAATTACCCGATAACCCCCAACATATCAAAATGCTAAAAATCAAAGACAAAACTCATAAGATGGAGTAGGTTATCCCTACCTCGAAGTTAGAGCCCAAGCGGAGATGAAGACCAAAACCCAAAGTGCTCCAAATCCCAACTTTTTCCGATTAAAACAAAGATCTCAACACTCTCTATCTTTTTAACAAAAGGACTTAGGATAGATTCACACTCTAGAGAGATCAAATCTTAGAGAGAATATAAGTTTAGAGAGAGAGAGAGTCAGCTGCTAGGGTTTCAAAAAGAAGAAGATGAAAAAGTGATGTTTAAAATCGCTGCTGCCTGCTGATATAAAACAGGCTCACTCGAGCGAAGACATGGTCGCTCGAGCGACCAGACACAAGAAAGCCTAGCTCGAGCGAAGAAAGTCTCGCTCGAGCCAAGAACTCGAAGCTTCAGGTCTGCAACCCAGAAGCACGCTCGAGCGAAGGAATTCTCGCTCGAGCGAAGAACTCGAAAACATACACCTCGCTCGCTCGATCGAGCGAAGAAACACAACCTTCAGGTCTAAACCAGATGCAATCGCTCGCTCGAGCGAAGATACTCTGGCTCGAGCCACCAGACACAGAAACTCACCTCTCGATCGAGCGACCGAACACTGGCTCGAGCGAAGGACCAAAGACAGAAGCTCGCTCAAGCGAAGAACTACTTGATCGAGCGAAGACCCAAAATTCTGGGCAGCAACTCTTGGCTCCCAAACACAACCAACCTAAAACAAACCTGCCCAACACATCCTATAACTCAAATACAGAGTATGAAAGGACGCAAACAAGGTTTAAACAGCTGCTAACATCTACGGAACCAACTCTGGATCACTGTACAACAAGGGTTAAAACTCGGGATCGCTATATTTATTTTTATGAAATTTATTATATATATTTATGTAAGTTACATTTTTATAACACTATAAAGCTAAAATTATTAAAATACATACAAATGATTTATTTAAAATGAGTATATGTGTTGATTTAAGTAACTATTTTATTAAACGATATGACTAAAATTATTTAAAAAAATAATTAGAATCATTATTTAACCTTTAAATTATTGCTTCTTTTTTTTTTTCTTCTAATTTAATGATTATTTTAAATATTTTATATTCAAAAATATAAATAATTTAACTAAATTTTATTAAAAAAATATTTTAAAACAAATATGTTTAGCCTTTGCATTACTCGGGTGAACAACTAGTGCTAATATCAATGAATTTTCAACTTGGTGTCCCCTTGTCATAAAAAAAAGCTTTTTTTTTTAAAAAAAAAAAAAAGAAAAGAAAAGAAAAGAAAAGAAATTTTATACAAAATCTATATATTACATAAGGAAAATGGGCTTGTTAGTGAGAAACTTTCTAAGAGCTCCAAACCCTCATTCCAAAATTATTAAATTTTCAATTTACAAAATTATTGACTAATATATTTAATTACTTATTAATTATTTTAAAAATAATAATTGTTCCTTAATTTATGGATTTCAAATGGAAATATAATAAAATATTCCATAATCTCCCCCATCATAATCTCTCTCACTAATTTTCAAAAAATTAAAACATTTTTTCCTACTCTTTCCCTTCTTTCCCCAAACCATCTCTCTATTAAAAAACCATACATACCTTGCACAATTCCAATATATTTTTTAAATGTCATAACCAACTTGCCTATCCCTAAAGTCATGCAAGATGACAACACACTATTTTTATTATTTTTTTCTTAGGTTGTTAAAAGTTAGTTAATATTTAATTTTTTTTCTTACTCATTACATTTATATTTTTCAACAATATTATTTCTCCATTCTTTTACACCACATCACTTTCAATCTCTTTTTTTTACTTGAAGATCTATACTATATATATATGCCCAAATATAGTGGGTGTGCTCTTAGACCTCCAAATCTCTATTCTTAATTTCTTATAAAATCCATTAAAATTTTAAAATATTATGTGGCACTTAAGTTTCAAACTCACTCCTCTCCCATCACTTCCATTTAAAATAAAAAATAATTTTTTAATAATTTAATAATATATGCTCTTAGAATAATAATTATCCGAATACAAACTTATCAAAAAAACAAAGAGAGAGAGAGAGAGAGAGAGAGAGAGAGAGAGAGAGAGAGAGCTATCACAAAATTCAAAAATATTTGAATTGAAAATCTATATAATTATAATCTATATCTATCAACAAAATTCAAAATAAAGATAATTTAAATTTGAATTTGAATATATAATAAAGTTAATCTATATTTATCTATCCAATTTCACACCTCTCTCCTCCTATATAAACAATTATATTTCAATTGATTATAAACAAATACAAACTATTATGTTGCTCTTTCTCTTTCTCCCTTTCTTTTTCTTTCTATATAAAATTTTATATTGTTACAGGTATTGTTGAAAAGTTTCACACATTTGCAATCCCCGTCTCTCTATATATAATTTTATGTTATAGGTATGGCCGAAATGCTTTTTGTCTAAATTTTAATTTTACCAAAGGTTATAGAGTTTTTTTTATTACATCAATGTTGAATATTACTTACCAAAATTACAAAAAAAAAAAAAAATTTGTGTGAGAAAATTATTTGTGTGTACCATTGTTATAATGAATTTTCCACCAAACTAAAAAATTCTTTCCTATTTAAGAATTTCAGAGTAATTTAACTTAGCCATTAAGTGTCTACTCTATTCTTTTGCTTAAAATTTTATCTTTCGATGATATTTTGGTGATGGGTTCACATAGTTTATATGTTTTTATATAATATTTAATTTTGCTCTTTTACATTTGATATCAAAATTTTTTTTTAATAAGAAATTTTGTTTTGTTTGTAGGTTAGCAGTAGAATATTATTTTTATCCTAGCAAAATATTGTTCTCAATTATATGATACTTATTGATGTTTCATTGCAATTGTTTTTGATTTATTTGTTTGTTTAATTGAATTACTTTTTATGTTTTTGGTTATTAAAATCTCATTAAAAATAAATAATAAAAGACAATCAGTGTGGATGATATTAAACATAAAACCATAACACATCATATGTTTTGCAATTCTATTTTTATGTTATTTATTTTAAATTATATGTACCCGTGCATCGCACGGGTTACCACTAGTACTTAACTAAAATAATGTGACTATTATTTTTAAAAGAGTAAATTACAAATACACCCCTGAGATTTGATTAAAATACGAATCACTCTCTGTGATTCTAGAAGTTACATTTCATCCCCTAAGGTTTCTAATTTCATAACAAATCACTATTTTTATTAATAAATCATGAAGTCAATTAACAGTTTTTAATGATTTTAGAAATATGTTTCAATTAATAATTTAGATAATTTTATTATTGTATAGAAGCACAATTTTGAATTTCATTTTTTTGGTTAATTATGTCAAATAAAAAATTCTGATAAAAAAGTATTTTTAATTTTTCAAATCACAAAGAATAATCTATACTTTAAACAAACATCAGAGAGTATATTTGTAATTGACTATTTTAAAACCACGTTGTCTACAGGCAGAAATTTTCTACTAGGGGGGAACCTAACAAAACAAAGGACTAAACTGAAAATAAAAAAACTGATACAAAAATATTATTATTAATAATAGCATAGCGGAGTGATTTTAAAAATTGATTAAAAATTTTGAAGTTTAATTTGCAGTTAGCAAATAAATTGATATAAATCGATGTGATTTTAAGAAATTAAGATATATTTTGCACAGTTCTAACAACAAAAGACTAAATTTGAAAATAAAAATATGATTAATAAATTACAAAAATATTATTAGAAAGACAGACATCACATGTTTAACACAAATATATAATTCTATAACTATACAAAACAATTTAACACAAATATATAATTCTATAACTATACGAAACAATCGTACACTTGTAACGTTGAATAACTACACCTTTTATGAGTTTTTTTTTTTTTTTTTTTTCTTTCTTTTTAGAAAGATGCTTCTCTCTAGTATATTGTGTGGGATAAAGTGTATTGTTAGACTCGTAAGTTTCATCACAGGTTTCATTTTGATAATTCAAACCATGGTATATGTAAAACTTATCGAGTATTTTATATCTGTAAAAAATCAAATTGATCGGATATTGATAGCCCTTTGACCGGAACACATCTTTGTTAACAATTTATTTTGAAATCATATTTACCAATGACAAAAATGTGTTCCGATCAAGGGACTATCAATATCCGATTAACGTGATTTTTTACAGTCATGAAGTACTCAACAAGCTCTACATATTAACAGTTCGAATTATCGAAACAGAACTCATGATGAGCCTCACAGATCAATAGTATGCTCTAATCTATACAATAAACTGGGCGGAAAATTATCTATTTTTTTTTTTTTTAATTTGAAATAATAAGACGTATAACACTTAATAGTACAAGTTTTGTCTATAAATTTTTTTATGAGATGTATATGTTCTGTACTATTCCCAAAAATGAAGTACATATGGTAGTTGCTACTAATTTATTCTTGGGCACTTATCAGTATGTTTCATGTATAAAGTTTAAAATTTATCTAATTTTAAAATAAAATATTTGTACTAATTAGTTTTACATATTTTTAATTGTCACAAAAAACTTCTATTTTTTTTTTAAATTTAAAAATGCGACTACATCCCACCACCGCTAGACTTCTATCAGATAGTCACTGGAGACTCGTTGGAATGTTCAGCATCACCGGAAAGTCATTGGAGTATCACTAGAAGTTCGCGGAGTATCGTCGGAGTATTCTGAATGTTACTGGAAGTCGTCGGAATATCCAGAAGAATATTGTCAGAGACTCACTAGAATGTCCAGAATATTGCAAAAAAAATAAAATAAATAAATAAATAGAGAAATTAGAGCAAAAAAATAAAAAAAATGTGCCAAATATTTATAAATTGAAAGGAAAAAAAAAACATAACAACAACAAACAACAACAATAGGAAAAAACATATAGTATTATTTTTCAATTTTTGTAGAGTTTAATCAAATAATCTCCAATAGTGATCAAACTAAAAAGTAAGTTTTGAAACTATAAAATGTTATAATTTCAAAGTATGATTTTATTAAGCATTTATCCATATTAATCAAACTGGCAAGAATAAATTTATATGCACTAATTGGTATACTAATTAATGTATAAATGGATGATATAGTATAATTTTAGAGGCTTTGGATTTTTGTAATTTCTATAATGGATGAGTCCATAATTTTAAAGTGGCAATGTCCAAGCGTATGTTAATTCACTAATTGATATGCCAATTGGGGCATATAGCACCACTGAAGTGGAAAGATGTTATGAAGTTGCACAATTTTACAATTCTAAAGGATGTTATGAAACTATAAAAGTTTATGGTTCTAAAGAATGTTATGAAACTGCAAAAATTTGTAATTTTAAGGCATGATTTATTTTAACACCAAAAAAAAAAAAAAAATTAAAATTGTAAAATTTTATAGTTTTCACCACTTGTAATTCAAATTTGAAAATAATTTGTTTAGAATTTGAAAATTTTCTCTATTAAAACAGGAAAATAGAAATATGTAACAGAGAAAAGGTAAAAAAATTAAGAGATCGAAAGAGACAAACAGATATAGAGAGTAGATTGTACTCCGATAACTATTTTTATTTAAATCTAGTCGGATCTGATGTAGATCTACTCGTCTTCTTCGCCGTTGGTGTGGATGAAGTAAGGAATCGGTGATCAGTGGTCGGTGGTTGTTGGTTGTTGGTGAAACCCAATCAATGGTGGTTGTCAGTTGCCAGTAACTATATATCATAAAGAAAAAGAGAAAAAATAAAGCGTGGTTGCCGGTCGCTAAAAATCAGGAAGAGAAAGAGGTAGAAAAGAACGAAAGAATAGAGAAAAACGAAGAAGAAAAATGTGTGGTGAACTTTTGAAAATATCCAAAAGATTATGAAATTAAATAGACGTAGCTTGCAAATAAGACTTCTAGATAATTTACCATTTATCTTTCTTAAATAGCCCGACTCGGCCCGTTAAAGGCCAATTTAATCATGAGCCAGTTAAGTTAACTTTACTACTAGGACTACTTACAGGATAATGCTATTTCTACACACTAATTATTCTCAGTATACATACTTAATGAATATTTCTCAGTACACACATTATAAAAATATAAATTTTCAATACATATCTTTATATTCCAATATTACCCTCATTTTCAATTTTAAAACCCTAAAGCTATGTTTGGTTTCAATTTTTTGAAATTTTTATGAGAAAAATATAAATTAATTTGACAAAAAATAAACACCAAAAAAATCTTTTTTAATTTTTAATTTTTTTGCCCCTAAAAAGATGAAACCATATTGAAATTACAAGTTTTTATTTTTTATTTTTTTGAAAATATATTCTAAAACTATACCACACAGAGTCTAATTTTATGGTATTTTTAGAAATAGGGTTTGAGTAGAAGAAGATGAGGGTATTATGGTATTTTTATTTTGGAACAAAATTATATTAATAAAATTTTTATTAAATGTGTGAACTGAGTGAAATTGATGTGTAGAAATAGAATTACCCCTACTTACGACGTAATTCATACCAACAGATTAGATTGCTAATACTAAAATTGTTATATTATTATGAATAAAGCTTGGTAGCTCGAATTTGGCCCCCCCTAATCCCCCTAATGCCCAAAACGTTTTTTTATTTTTATTTTTTTTTCTGCCATTTTCGTTCGACCTGCAGGGGAGGGGGAGGAGAGGGAGAGGGAGAGAAAGAGGGAGAGGGAGAGGGAGAGAAAGAGGTCGCCGTCGCCGTTGTCTCCAATCTGTCGTAGATCTGTCGCCGATCGCCGCGCCTTCGCCTCCGTCGCCGATTGCCATGCCTCTGCCATCACCGATCGCCGCGCCCCCCGCCTTCGCCTCCAGCCCATTTTTTAGGCCCCCTCCAGTCCCCCTCCCCCTCCTCCTCCTCCCCCTCCCCCTCCCCCTCCGTCTTCTTCTTCCTTTTGCTGAAAAAAAAAAAAAGAAAAAAAAAAAAAATTAGGGGGATTCAGGGGAGCTCGTTTTCGAGCTCCCTAGCACGGTCCTATTATTATATAATAAAGTAATATTTTTAATTTAGTGGTTGTGTAATATCATTTTGTCATGTGAGATTAGAGGTTGAACTCTTACAAAAAGAAATTTGATATTATTTGTGATGTTTATTTATTTGTTTGTTTAATCAATAAGAAATTAATTATAGATAATTTTAAAAAATTATATCAAATTTAATAATTGTAATTCAACAACACATAATTAAAAACCTGATAATCATTAGTTTCCTATTGATAATTCAAACCGTTTAAATTATCAAATCCGTTGAAAAGATCATGTACATAAAAAAATCAAATTGACCAGATAAAAATAAAAAAGATTCACAAACACAAAATGAGTATGATTCAAGTTGTGACACACGACTCAAATCAAATATGAATACGAGTCACATAATTATTTTTATTGTGCACATTTTCTGTGTTCGGAGCCGTGATGTTGCATAAATCATCAAATTTTGCCTGCCTGATGTTTTTTCATAAAACAAGCACATCGACTAGACTATCAAAACTGTTCTTTGGTCTGTTTTCATTGGGCTACAACTAGGCACCATCAACAATTATATCATTAATTTCATTGATTAGCGTGTTTAAAAAAATACTTCAACCTCTTAATATTATTTTTGACATTGTCTTTGTTGAAGTTGGCATTTGTACATTAATTGATGACTATGAGAGAGAGAATGTGTGAAGCAAGCTGTGCATTAATTGAATTAAATTAATATTGTACGCTTCAAATATGGAGGCCCCTATGAACCAACACAGGGTCGGTTCGGCCATGTTATTTGGTCAACCCATATCTGATTGTATATTTTATACCATTTGTAGGTGTTGAGGAAAAAAGAGAGCCAGCAGCAATTCGGCTAGGTGATAATCACAATCCACTCTAGTAGAAGAATAAAAAACATAAAGGAGAAATAAATAAAAAGAAAGAATAATTGCACAATTAAAATTAGAGTGGCTAAATTGAGATTTTGTTAGATGTATAAGGGGTCAAAGTCGGATTATGGTGTAATGTAGGGCTAATGAGGTTTAAAAAATGTCATGGTAGGTCACATGTTAATTTCCGTCAACCTCATTAAAATCAAATGGATAAAAATGTGACATAGCAATTTGATTTAAAATCTATTGACTGTTACAATTAAAAATGAAAGGAACAAAATGAGATTTTGATGAGAGTATAGTGGTGCAAAGTGTAATTAATCACGCACAAAATAAAAAATAAAAATCATATTTCTAATTTTTAACAGATTGTGGAATTAAGTTTTAGAATTTGTTAGGTGAAAGATTCCAGCGATGATGAATTTGGTTATGACTTGAATTATAAGAGTAATTGGCATTAGCTCTTTAAAATATATTGCAAGGAATTGGGAATTTGCATATTTTAATAGCCTAGTTACATACAACTAGTGAATTAATGGCGTTAGTTAGTCATGTTAGGTGGTGTTTCTTTTTTTGGGTGAATAAGAGGTGGTGTTCGAGTCTTCACAATCCGCCTGTAATTAAAGCTCTTAACAAATGAAATCATTCATAATTCAACTTCAAACATCTTTATAGCATAAATAATCAGATGTCAACCCTTCGAGTAAGACATAATCAAATCTTCTGAACAACTCAATGACAGCTTTTTTTATGACAAATTCAAAGGCTTCAACATAACTATAAATATTGAAGTTTTGTTTACTAGCATTTCATAACATATATAATAGAAGTAGAACCAAATTCATATTACTTGTGTCTCTAGTCAATGGCTAATCCAAAGTCTCTTTCGGTTTTGTTTATTCAGTTGACACTTGTTCTTATCCTCTTAGACCATTCTAATGCACAAAGCTTGAAACTAGGGATCTACAGCACATCATGCCCCCCTGCCGAGGCTATCGCCAAAAAGATAACAACTCAATTTATTTATCAGGCTCCATCTCTTGCACCTCCATTGTTAAGAATGCATTTTCATGATTGTTTTGTTAGGGTATGAGTGGATGCTTATTTCTTTGTTTATGGTACTTGTTAAGGGTTGCAACCTTGCATGGCTAAAGTTTTTACCTAAATGATGCTTTTCATTATAGTTAATTTTCATGTGAATGGTAAGGGCCCTGGCTATTTTTAGAATCCATTATAACCAAATAGCTTGCAACAATAGGATAATTTTCACGACTCAAAAGTGGCACGGGATCTTTTGTTCTCAAAATTTTTGTCCTGATGACCCCAATGCCCTCTCAATTTCAATTGCACAACGTGGCAAGAATCTCTGAGTATAATTGTGTAGCTGAGAATGCATTAGAGGCAGGGAGAAGAATTTTGGGAATAGAGAATATATTCCTAGCTCTCAGAAGTTGAATGGCTTAATGGTCAATAAGGGTTATAACAATTTATAACCAGTAATAAGTGCAAATTTAAAGGTAAAAAGTGATAGGATGAGAAAGCAAGGAGGTTGGATTCCAATGGTTAAGCAAAGAGGACGATCAGTGAATCATAGTTTGAGGTATGGAGGTCAAAGAGTAGGATTGTTTACGCTCTTTGCGGATAACTTGTCTGAGAGAATCCACGAAAACTGCATGATCTGTTCAGTAAGTTTGGTGTTGTCAAGGATGTGTTCATACCATACAAATGAAGGAAATCAACAAATACACGGTTTGGGTTTGTAAGGTATGACTGCTCTACTGCAGTATGAGTGGCAGAACAAAAGGCAAATGGTTTGTGGGTGGATGATACATCTTTGACAGTCAAAATCGCAGAGTATGGTAATGGAGTGGAAGAAAGGAAGAGACTTAAATTGATACCAACAAGACAAACAGAGGCGAATAAGCCATCAATCATGGATGCCAAACAAATATGGTATCAAGGCAGTGATGAAAGGTTATTTGCAGAGGTCATCAAAGGGATAGAACCAAGATGCACACCAAAGACAACTATCAGGGTAGAAGAGTTAGGTAATGGGTGGCTATATGAGAGCATGCTCATGCGACTCAAACCAAACTACTCTGTTATGGAGGTGAAAAAGGAACTCAAAAGAAGAGGTTTGCTAAATGCGATGGTGAGAGAAGGAGGTGGGCGAGATGCAATCATATCATTTAACTCCAAGGACAATTTTTTGAGTCACAAGTCTTCACTCACATAATGGTTTCATGAATGGTGTAAGCACATCACTGAGTGGAGATCAGGTTTGTATCTTCAACATGAGAGGTATGTTTGGATTAGTTGCTATGGGGTGCCTCTTAATCTATGGATATCAAATACCTTTAGAAAGATTGGCAGGTTATTGGGGGAGATGTTCATCTTAGATGGTGATGTCTGCACACCTAAATCTTTTTGATGTGGAAGGTTCAAAATAGTCACAAGTGCTAGAGATCCAATAAGTACAAGCCTGAATCTAGAGTGCAAAGGAAGAGTCTATTCCATAAGAGTTTTCGAGGAACAGAGCTCAGAGGATGTTGTTAGGCCTATCGAACACCAGAAATCAATCACACACAAGAACACAACAATATTTACGTGGTTCGGCAATTGCCTACGTCCACGGAGAGCTATCACTATAGAATTTTTCCCGGAGGGAGATTACACTCACACCTCACCTTCACTCTCTATAGAACTCTCAAATCTCACAGATTACACTCCCAAATCTGTTATTGTTGTTTCTGATATCTACCCCTCCTCCTCACCGCAATTTATACACAATTGAGGGAGGAGGTGATTGGTTGCCACCAACCTCCTTCCACTCTCAAAGTGGGTTGTCCATTTGGGTAGTGGAGATGGTGCTGCACTACAATGGTGCTGCACTAACAATTCTCATTGTGCTGCACTTCTCATGGTGCTGCACTAACAATTCTCCCCCTCCACGCCCACATGGACAACTGACTTCTCACTTGAAGTCCATCCTGGTCAGATTCTTGCAAACTTCCAGTTTGTCTCTGGTGACACCCTTGGTCATCATGTCAGAAGGATTCTTGTCTGTGTGAATCTTCACTAGCTTCATCAGCTGTTTTTCCATCACTTCTCGTATCCAATGATACCGGACATCAATGTGTTTTGTACGTGAATGGTACATGGAATTCTTGCTCAAATCAATTGCACTTTGACTATCACAATGTACCTTGTATTCTTCTTGCTGTAGACCCAATTCTTGGAGAAACCACTTTAACCACAACATTTCCTTTCCAGCATCGGCGGCAGCAATGTACTCTGCCTCTGTTGTAGATAAAGCAACACACTTTTGTAGTTTGGACTGCCATGAAACAGCTCCCCCTGCAAAGGTGAATAAAAATCCTGATGTAGACTTTCTACCATCAAGATCACCTGCCATATCAGCATCTGTAAAACCCTCCAAAATTGGTTCAGCTCCCCCGAAACATAAACACATCCTTGAAGTTCCCTTCAAGTACCGAAGAATCCATTTGACCGCCTCCCAATGCTCTTTTCCTGGATTGGCGAGGAATCTGCTCACAACGCCAACTGCGTGAGCTATATCTGGCCGGGTACACACCATTGCATACATCAAACTTCCTACTGCGGAAGAATAAGGGATTGCCTCCATTTCTTTCCTTTCAGAGCTGGTTGTGGGACACAAACGCTTTGACACATTGAAATGGTTGGCCAGTGGTGTGCTGACTGGCTTGGCATCTTTCATGTTGAACCTTTCAATCACCCGTTCAACATATTTCTCTTGTGACAGCCATATCTTCTTGGCTTTCCTGTCACGAACAATCTTCATGCCCAAAATTTGCTGTGCTGGGCCTAAATTCTTCATATCAAAATACTGCGACAAGTCCTTTTTCAACTTGTTGATCATAGTAGTATCCTGTCCGATGATCAGCATATCATCGACATACAACAGTAGGATAATGAAGTTTCCATCCGAAAACCTGCGGAAATATACACATTGGTCTGCCACCGTTCTTGTGTACTCGTGATCCATCATAAATGAATCAAACTTCTTGTACCATTGTCTCGGCGCCTGTTTCAGGCCGTAGAGACTCTTCTTCAGTTTGCAGACGAGTTTCTGTTTTCCTTGAACTTCAAATCCTTCTGGTTGCTCCATGTAGATCTCTTCCTCCAACTCACCATGGAGAAAAGCAGTCTTGACATCCATTTGTTCTACTTCCAGATTCAAGCTAGCTGCTAATCCCAGAGCTACTCGAATAGAAGTCATCTTCACAACTGGGGAGAAGATCTCATCAAAATCAATTCCTTTCTTCTGCCCAAAGCCTTTGACCACCAAGCGAGCTTTATGCTGTAATAGTTTACCGTTTCCATCTTTCTTCAACTTATACACCCATTTGTTCTTCAAAGCTCTCCTGTCTCTTGGAAGTGGAACAAGCTCATAAGTGTGGTTCTTCTGCAAAGAACTCATCTCCTCCTTCATGGCTTGCATCCAACAGTCTTTCTCTGTATGACTCTTGGCTTCTGAAAAACTCTCGGGCTCCCCCTCATCAGTAATCAGAATATACTGAGAAGCGGGATATTTGGTTGATGGTACGGCAGCTCTTCCAGATCTCCGCAACTGAGGCCCAGTTGCCTCTGTTTGAGGGGGTTGCTCCCCCTACTCAATACCCTCTTCATCCGGGTCTTCATCTCTTTCCTCCTGATCCTCAATTTCTGGCATAGGATCTTGCAACTCTGGCACTTCTTGTTGCACATCATCACATCTAGCATTTTGTGATGGCTTGGGAGATGGAAACAAGTCTGGAGTGATGACATCTCTAGACTTTGCAGATTTCTCAAAATCTGCTATTGTCTGATCTTCTTGGAACACATCTCTGCTCCTGAATATCTTTTTGTTCACTGGGTCCCACATCCTGTACCCAAATGCTGCATCTGAATAGCCCACAAATATGCATGGAGTGGACTTGTCATCAAGCTTCTGTCTGTTTTCCTTGGAGATGTGCGCAAAGGCCTTACACCCGAAGACTCTCAAGTGAGAATATGATACCTTTCTTCTGTACCAGACTTCTTCAGGTATCGCAAAATTCAACGGGACTGAAGGCGACCTGTTGATAAGGTAACAGGCTGTACGGGCGGCTTCTGCCCAGAATGACTTTGGCAACTTTGCCATTTTGAGCATACATCTGACTCTTTCCATAATAGTGCGGTTCATCCTTTCTGCCACACCATTGTGTTGTGGGGTGCCGGGAACTGTTGTCTCGTGCCGGATACCTCTGCTGGCACAGTATGCTGCAAAAGCATTGGAAGTGTACTCACCTCCATTGTCTGTGCGAAGAAACTTCAACTTCTTCCCGGTCTCTCTTTCCACCATTGCATGGAACTCCTGAAAGTGCTGAAATACCTCATCCTTTGTCTTCAGGAAATACACCCACAACTTCCTTGATGCATCATCAATGAAAGTCAGAAAATACTTGCGGCCGCCATATGACTCCACTTCGATTGGGCCACAAACATCTGAGTATACCATATTGAGCACTTCTGTTTTCCTCTTGCTTGTTGAACTGAATGATACTCGATGTTGCTTGCCATAAAGGCAATGATCACAGGGCTTCAAGACACTCCCTTTGGGTAAGGGTATCCTGGATTGCTTTGCCAATAGGTGCAATCCCTTCTCACTCATGTGAGCCAGTCTTCTGTGCCATAAGTCCGGTGACTCCTTGTCTTCTGCTGCATTAAGACTTTCTAGACAGATCTTCGTTTGAGTCTTATACAGTGTTGAAGACATCTCTCCTCTGGCGATTGTCAAAGCTCCTCCTGTCAGCTTCCAACGGCTATTTCCGAATGTACTTGTATAGCCCTGTCGGTCCAGGGCGCTTCCGGAGATAAGATTGAGGCGCAAATCTGGAACATGCCTCACATCTTTGAGAACCAGCTTGTTCCCGACATTAGTTTGAATACTAATGTCTCCAATACCCACGATCTTCGAATAGCTAGAATTCCCCATTCGAACAGTGCCAAAATCTCCAGCGTTGTACGAGCTGAAGAGTTCTCTGTGGGAAGTGGCGTGATAGGATGCAGCTGTGTTTATCACCCATTCTGTGTAGCTGTGGTCAACCACGTGAAGGCAATCTTCCTCTTCACCAACTGCAAGAAGTATTTCAACAGTTGTTGTGGCTGTTGTGTTCTCATCTCCTTTTGAGTTACTGCTTTGGCCTTTATCTTTCCGGCTTGGGCAGTTTCTCTTTATGTGACCCTCCTGGCCACAGTGATAGCAAGTGAAGCTGGAGTTACCTCGACCTTTGTTGTCTCTGGATTTACTCCTGCTGTTCCATCTGCCTCTACTCTTGCTTCTTCCTCTACCTCTTCCTTTACCTCTGTCTCTATCTCTATCTTCTGTGACAAGAGCATGGGACTGATTATGGGACTGGTTACCTCCCATGTCTTTTCTTCTTGTCTCTTCATTGTACATGGCGTCTGTGACCATACTCATGGTCAGCTTCCCTTCTGGTGCAGAGGTGCTGAGAGAAACCACCAATGTCTCCCAGCTGTCCGGTAAAGAACTGAGTAGTAATACGGCTTGCATTTCATCGTCCAATCGCATCTTGACGGTTGCAAGCTGATTCACCAGATTTTTGAATTCACTGGTGTGCTCAGCAATAGACACACCATTCTTCAACTTCAAATTTACTAGCCTTCTCATCACCAAGGCTTTGTTTCGGGCGGTCTTTGACTGGTACATATCGCTTAACATTGTCCAAAGAGTATAGGCATCTGTCTCTTCGGCAATATGATGAAACACACTGTGGTCTATCCATTGTTTGATACAAGCGATAGTCTTGCGGTTCATCTTTATCCAGTCATCATCTTTTACTCCTTCAGGTTTAACCCCCTTTATAAAAATGGGATCATGCAAGTCTTTTAAAAATAGGATGTCTTCCATCCGTGGCCTCCAAATTGCATAATTGGAAGGAGTTAACTTGAACATAGAATCTGAAGTGGATGTGGAAGCCTCCATCGTGTTCTGTCTTTTTACAGAAAATTTCAAATGCAAAATCTTACCGTACGGATGTGTCCGGAATACTCCAAATAGCTAGAAAGCACTATTGGATCACCCAAATCGGACCTCAAATGGCTTAGATCAAGCCAAAACAATTTTCACGGCTCAGATCTAAGGCTGCAGATTAGCCGCAGCACACTGGATTAATTTCCGTGTGGCTCAGTCAACGGCTACGGTCAACGGCTTGGACCGGCTCCGGTCAACGGAGGCTTGGCTCAAGTCAACGCCTCCGGTCAACGGAGGCTCGGCTCGGGTCACCGGCTTGGGTCAACGGCTTGAGGCTCTCGGCTCGGCTTGGTTCGCGGCTCGGCTCAGTCAACGGCTGGGCAGCTGGGTCAACGGCTCAGATCCGGCTCGGCTCGGCTGGCGCGCGCGTGGCGCGTGTCGCGTGTGAACTCACGCGTCGTCTTCCTCTGGCAGCGCGTGGTGGCGCGTGGGCGCGTGGTGGCGCGTGGGAACGACGTCAGGTGGCGCGTGGGGCACGTGAGGCTTCCTCCGACCTCCTTTTTCGACGTATTTTTCACCTCTGTGCTCGTCTCGTTGAGTACTTCAAGCTGGTGTGATCAAAAGTGGATTTCGACCACTTTGATTTCTGGGCAGTTTCGAGTTTTTGTTCCGAAACGCAACCGAAATGGCTCTGATACCACTTTGTTAGGCCTATCGAACACCAGAAATCAATCACACACAAGAACACAACAATATTTACGTGGTTCGGCAATTGCCTACGTCCACGGAGAGCTATCACTATAGAATTTTTCCCGGAGGGAGATTACACTCACACCTCACCTTCACTCTCTATAGAACTCTCAAATCTCACAGATTACACTCCCAAATCTGTTATTGTTGTTTCTGATATCTACCCCTCCTCCTCACCTCAATTTATACACAATTGAGGGAGGAGGTGATTGGTTGCCACCAACCTCCTTCCACTCTCAAAGTGGGTTGTCCATTTGGGTAGTGGAGATGGTGCTGCACTAACAATTCTCATGGTGCTGCACTTCTCATGGTGCTGCACTAACAGATGTCACCACCAGCTGCAACAGAACTACTACCAACGAGGCCGAAGAAAATGGATGTTCTAAAGTAAATAGGTTACTTCAACCTATTGAAGAAACCAATTTGGAGGAAAAAGATGATGACAAAGCAAATGAAGTGATGGCAAATGGGGACACGTCATCTAGGTTGAAATGAAGAGATGAGCTAGCGGCTGGTGGCAGTTAAAGCCATGCTTCAGAAGTAGAGGAGACTCAAGATTGCGTAGGAATTTCAACTATAGCAGGCACATGCGTGGTGGAGTCATCATTGCCAGTGGTCAGTCTGCAACTGCGGCAGGGGTGTAATCATGACAATCAAAAAGGTGTAGAAGCTCCTCTAGTGGAAAACAATCATGATGCACAAGTAGGTGTGGTTACTCCTACTATGGATGGTCAAACACTCACTACAGGCTTTAACAGGAGCCTAAGTGAGACACTAAAGGTTGGACTCGACATTAATCTAGAGGTATCTCTTGGACTTGAACAATCTAGGCTGCAGCCTATTGACAATATCTTTTCTGGTCTGCAGCCCATTGGGCCAACTGGTGATGGTCTGCAGCCCATTGGGCCTATTGGTGTTGGCCTCAGTCAAGCATCTGCATCAGAGGTTAGTGTATCTACGAGCCCAGCACTTTCGAGCTCTATTAGTAACCATATAAGAAAAGGTAAAAGGAAATGTCTCAGAAATGAGGGCCTTAAAAATCCTTTGTTCATGGGTAGGTTTACTAGCTTTGTAAGAAGATTTGGATAGAAAGGAGTAGGAACAAGCAAAGGTATTCTTAAAGGCTCACTGTCAAGAGCCACTGTTGCTCTTAAATCCAACCACTATACAGATATAAAGCAACCTCCTTCTAGAAATGACCTATTTCAAGAGGCCCGGGCAACTTTACAATTGGGGAAAAGATTGGGCATTGACTATAAGGGGCAGGAATCTGAGATTATTTGTAAAATAACACACATGGAGGAGAATGACAAACAAAGGTTGGACAAAGGGGGTAATACAGTGCAGTAACCAGATCCATATGGGTGAATACAGTGACTATATGTTTTTATGAAGACAATTAGCTGGAATATCAGAAGGTTAGGCAAGCCTGAAAAGATGAGAAAAATTAAGAAACTGTTACTAGAAAAGAAAATTGATATGGCTTTGTTTCAAGAAACAAAAAGATCAAGCATCACCAGTGAAATGGTCAAAAGTGTTTGGCCTAGGGATCAGATGGAGTTCATGTCTGTGGATGCAGATGGATTGGCAGGAGGTCTTGTATGTATCTGTGATCCTAATGTCTTTCAGCTATCAGATTGCTGCAGTAATAGAAATTTCATTCTACTATCAGGTAAAATTCACAACTCCTTCAATTGTGTAATTGTGAATATTTATGCTCCCAATGACGTTATAAGCAGATGGAAATTGTGGGAGACCTTGCTAAATCTGAAAAACTCTTTCCCAAAACCCTGGTGTCTTGGTGGTGATTTCAATGCGATTAGGAATTTAGGGGAAAGAGTAGGTACATCAAGTAGGGATAGGGACATGAAAGAGTTCTATAGTGATTCCGGCTTTGACCCGTCACTTGTCGTATTCCGGACTCGGGTTCATATGGTTTTGAATCGTTATTCATATCTTGTTTCCCTTGTCTCCCCTCTATTTTGATTATCGGGTTGTAATTGTACGTTTGGAACAGGTTGGTTGCTTGTTTTCCAAACTTATGATGCCTAGATTTTGGCTGTTCCGCTCGAGTGGGCATTCTTGCGCTTGAGTGGGCTTCACAAATTTTGCTCATTCGCTTGAGCGGCCATTCTTGCGCTCGAGCGGGATTTGTCAACTCTTAGTATCTTTGCAGATCTGCAAATACTAGGAGAGTGCATTGGACGCTCGAGCGTCCAGTCTCACACTCGAGCAGGGTCCTTGTCTGCAAAACTTCTGGACATGCGTATCCTACGGTCGAGTAAAGCTTTATGTCTGACACTCGAGCGTCACTTTCTACGCTCGAGTGGATTACGTGTATAACAGTCCGTGAAGATGACATTTTAAACCACTTTTTCATTCCCCTCTCTCTCTAAAACTTCCCAAAAACCTAGATCTTGAGTTTCTCTCTCTAAACCTCACATTCTCTCTACTATTCTATCTAGATCCATTGGAATTTCCACCATAGTGCCTTTGAGAAGAAGGTAGAGCGTCTCAAGATCTTCCTTTTGATCCAAATAAAAGTGGGTTCTAGTGTCCTTGGAGTTCCACTCTTGCTTGGCTCGTCTTCTCTCTTTGAGGTAGGGATTTTCTACACTTTGTTATGATTTTTAACTTAGTTATTTGTGGTTGTGTAACAATGGTGGGATTTGGAAGCATTTTGAACAAACCTTGGGTGTAGGTGTAAATGGAAAAGAGGGGTCTTTGGTGGAAATGAAATAAAAGAACATGGGGTTTGAAAATGAAGTCATGTTATGTCAAAATGGTTGATTTTGGTACTTGGATTGATATTTTGAAAAGGGAAATTTTTTCCCTAAAATGATTATCATATTCATTTGGCTTAAATAATTGAGATTAGTGTTGTAAACATGGAATTAAGCGAGTGTTGAAATATATGGTGGAATTGAGTATGTAATACTTCATACCTTTGGAAATTTTGAATAAATTATCTGTCTCGAGATTGTATATATGTTTAGAAATATCTATATTGGGCTATCGGTGGAGGATAGCTTTGATTGTTGTATAAATTGCATGTGGATTAGGTGAATTGAAACTAATCTTTTGTTGGTTGTCACTTAATATGACTATGTTTATATACATTATTTATGTATGATTATTGAGGAGGAGAAAGAGGATGTACTCCATGTGTGATTATGTGTTTATATATATTGTATATATATGATTGTTTAGGAGGAGAAAGGGGATGGACTCCATTATAATTAAGTTGGCCGGAGTGTCTTGGGTGAAAGTCCTGAAATTTATACATGGGTGCCGATCTCGCGGACGAAATATCCGTAAAATGACAATTGGAAGTGTTTGTGTGTTGTTTGTGAAATTGTTGAACCATTGAGTTGTAGTCTCATTTGGGTTATTGGAAGATAATAAAATTGGCTCATGCATTGAAACGGATTGAAGGGAAATCAAATGATATATGAGCTTGGTGTTCTATGACTATACAAATGTGATCATTTTATTTTCGGTATTGTAAATGCATATTGCACTTATACCTTTGTTAAACCTCATATACTATGTTCGATTATTTCTTCTGGGCTATGGCTCACCCTATTTGGGAAAAACATTTTCAGGTAATTATGGCATACCTCTACCAAGACAATAGCATTTGAGGGACTTTTGGGAAGCAAAAGCTTCTTATTTTGTTTCACTTTTGTATAGCCTAGAGCTAAAATTGTATGAGCTAGTCTCACTTTTGTTGTAACCAAACCAAAACTTAGAAAAGTGTAAGCCTGAAAGGCATCTATTTACGTTAAACTCCTTTGTACTATTAATGTTATGAAATGAAAGAATATTATACTCTAATTTTGTTGTCATTTATGTATGCTTTCGGGTTACATTTAGTGTGTACTTTTAAGGGCGTTACAAGTTCAATGATTTCACAGATCAATGTAAGGTGGTAGATGTGCAACTGCTAGGTAAAAAATATACTTGGCACAATACATTTGACGGAAATAGATGTAGTAGAATAGACAGGTTTCTTTTTCACCTTGAGTAGATGAAAAGGTTTAAGTTCAAACTGTGGGGTCTTCCCAGAATAACATCTGATCACTGCCCTATTGTGCTCATGGAGGATGAGAGGGATTGGGGACCTAAACCCTTCACGGTTTTGAATGCCTGGCTTCTGCATCCTAATTTTGCTCCCTTTGTGGAAACGACTTGGAGATAATCACAGTGGATTGGAGCTACTAGTTTTATTTTGTAGAGGAAGATGCATAGTTTGAAGTTGGCACTAAAAAATGAAATAGAGAAGTTTATGGAAATATTGCATCCAAACTACAAGATTCCGAACAAGAGCTTAATGTTCTGGATTTGAGAGCTGAATCTCAACCATTGGATCAAGCAAGGTAGATTAGGTGTAAGAAAAATTGAGATGTCAACATTTGCTTACTTCTCAAATGATGGTGGAGGTTTGTCACTGAACATGATTCATTATGGAAGAGGGTACTCTGCAATAAATACAGGTTTGGAAGAGGAGAATGGTTACCAAATCTCAGCTCAGGTATTATTGTCTCAAGAACTTGGAGTGACATTCTAGCAGCTGTTGAGCAAAAAGATAATCTGTTATTGTACTATGTCTTTAACCTATAGTTAAAAGTGGGCAATGGCTGCAGAATAAGATTCTGGTATGATAAATGGTGTGGAGATATCTACCTTAAAGAGGAATTCCCAAGGTTATTTCGGTTGTCTACTGCTAAAGAGAGCTCACTTAAGGACCTAGTGGTGGGCACAACCAACCCACAAACCTGGTTACTCATTTTTAGAAGACCCCTATTTGAATGGGAAAAGGAAAAACTTCTTAAACTCAATGGTATCTTACAAGCAGCTCCTGCACTGAACCTGGAGGTTAAGGGCAGTGTAGTGTGGTTAGCGGCAAAATCTGACCAATCCCTTGCCTTTGTTTTTTTATAAACATACTAATCTAGAGTTTGGAGAAAATGTCAGCTTCTGCAAAATGGTAAGGATCAAATATCTTCCCCCCAAAGTGCAATTCTTTGGATGGCTAGCATGGCAAAATAAGGTGAAAACTTCAGTATTCTTGCAAAGGCTGGGAATTCTGGATAGGAATGGATATACCTTGTGTATCTTTTGTAAAGCTCATTAGGACACATCCAAACATGTAGTAATACTCTGTCCCATAGTGTGGAGGGTTTGGTTTGGGCTGTTGCAGTGGTGGGGGTTTTTATGGGCTGCACCTGGATCTATACAAGGTTTGTTACACTGGTGGGTAGGGCACTGCTGCAGGAAAAATGAAAGAAAAATTTGGGGTGCAATTCCACTGGTGGCTCTTTGGCCGATATGGAAGCACAAAAATGAGTGTCTTTTTGCAAGCTCTCAACCAAAGATGCAGGACCTATAGAAACTTATTATCACAAGGATTGCTATCTGGTATAAAGCTGCAACAAAGGGGACTCCATTCTCGATTGATGATTTCATTCATAACTTGTCACAAATTAAATCTTGTTTAGGTGGAAGGAACTAGAGGGTCTGTTATTGTGGTGTTTGACATTTTGTTTTTGTTTTGGAGAAGGCTACTGGGGTGTTTGTAGTTGGAATCTCTCTAACTCCTTTTGGGGACTTGGGGTTGCACATAATTAGTCTTGCTTTGGCTGTCAACCTAGTTGGGATGCTTAGCTAAGATAATGATGCACTTTCCTCCTAACTTTTGTATATTTTCTCTCTTTTATCTAATATAATATTTCTTGCTTGCCGCTCAAAAAAAATAAAAATAAATAAATAAGTGCGAATTTCTAGTTATGTAATTTTGGGAAAGTTTGAATCTAATGAGTTATTCGTGCAGGGCTGTGAGGCATCTGTGCTATTGAACTCTACCAATAATAACCAAGCTGAGAGAGATGCAATTCCCAATCTAAGCTTGAGAGGATTCCAAGTTATTGATGCTGTGAAAGCTGCAATAGAGAAAGCATGTCCTGGTGTTGTTTCATGTGCAGATATTCTAGCCCTAGCAGCTCGTAATGCAGTTTTAGTGGTAACAAATATCTTCTATTAGATTTATCAAGCTTGAGAATCAATCACACACATGTTCACTAATATTATGTAGTTTCTTTGTAGATAAATAGACCATTTTGGCTAGTTCCAACCGGACGAAGAGATGGAAAGATTTCAATTGCCGCTGAAGTCTTGACTAATCTACCAGCCCTTTTTTTTTTTTTTTTTAACATAACTCAATTGAAAGCATCTTTTGCCTCTAAGGGTTTAAACATTAAAGAGCTTGCAATTTTGTCAAGTAAATTAGAAGTTTATTTTAAATATATATATGGTATCTTCTGATACGTATTAGATTTTTGTGTTTATGATATGCATATATCCCAATTTCTCAATAGGAATGAAAATCACATGCATATTGACCGATTTTGGTTTATAGTCAATTCATAGTTGATATCGTCAATTCATTGCTATAAAGTACTTTTTAGGCATTGGATTTTCTAAAATATTCATGATTGCATTACTCAATTTTTGATACATATTACTTTATACTTTTGATAACGGTGGATTGTGTTATTTAAAACCTTTCCTGTGTTTGAACTAGTAATAAGAAATCTTTCAAGAATCATCCCAAAAAATTGACTTAATATTGATTTAATTCCTTTTCTTTCTCTCTCTCTCTCTCTCTCTCTCTCTCTTTGGTTAAAGGAGGACACACCATAGGAATTTCTCACTGTCCTTCCTTCTAGAACGACTTGTACAACTTCACCGGCAAAGGTGACACTGACCCGACAATGGACCAAAATTACATAGCTCAGTTGAAGAAGAAATGCAAGCCAGGAGATACAACTATAATTGTTCAGATAGACCCAGGAAGCTCAAAAATATTTGATACTGATTACTACACTGTAGCAAGTAAAAGAAGAGGATTGTTTCAATCTGACGCTACTTTTCTCACTGACAGTACTACCAATGCTTATGTCCAACTTCAGAAAACTCCCAAAGGATCTTCTACCTGATTTTGCAGATTCCATGGTGAAGATAGGTCAGATTGGTGTCTGTTAAAGTTGTTAGGATCTTCTACCTGATAGGGTTCGGGTTTCCTTGTTTTTAGGATTGTAGTGCTTTGAAGTCCTGCATAATAATCCCTAGTCTTAAGGGGCAAGTTATTTTCTGTTTAGATTTAGTCATGCATCACGATTCTAGGGCTGTAAAGTCGTGGGTTGTTATTTCCCTTTCTGCTTTGATGTAAGGCTATTTAATAGCCATGTTGGTTCTTTAATTTAATAAGGAGTTCTCTCTGCATCTGAGAGTAATTGTGCTTTTGTTTTTGTAAAGTTCTTTGTCGTTGTGCTTGGTTTTAATATATGGTATCAGAGCTCTATCACGGGGCCTGACCAACAGCTTGTACCACAACCATCAGCGTGAAAGAACAACATGACAAGCGAAAGCAACTTTGTGCAGCCTGCTATCCCATGATTCGATGGACACTACGATCACTAGAGTATGCTTATGGAGAATTTTCTACGTTCAAAGGAGTATTGGAGTTTGGTGGAAACTGGGATCTCTGCAGCTGCAGGACAGATGGATCTCACTGAGGGACAGAAGAAGGTGATTGAGGATCAAAAGCTGAAAGACCTGAAGGCTAAAAACTATCTATTCTAAGCCATTAATCGATCCATTTTGGAGACAATATTGAAAAAGGACACAGCAAAGGATATCTGGGACTCTTTGAAGCAAAAATACCAAGGGACAGCACGAGTTAAATGTGCTAAACTCCAAGCCCTTCGCAAAGAGTTTGAAATGTTGCACATGAAAGTTGGGGAATCGGTGAATGACTATTTTGGAAGAACCCTTATCACAGCCAATAAGATGAGAATTCATGGCAAAATGATGGAGGATATGGTGATCATCGAGAAGATCTTGAGATCCATGACTCCAAAGTAAGACTATATTGTATGCTCAATCGAGAAATCAAATGATTTGGATACTATATCCATAGATGAGCTTCAAAGCAGTCTTTTGGTGCATGAACAATGGATTAGCCATCACATTGTGGATGAACAAATCCTTTAAATCACTTACGGACTTTAACTAGGAGGAAGAGGTGGTGGTAGAGGTTCTTACTGAGGAAGAGGAAGAGATAGGGGTAGGTTTGATAAATCTACCCTAGAGTGTTATCACTGCCATGAGTTGGGTCATTTTTAGTGGGAATGCCCCAAAGAGCAAGAGCTACAAAGGTCAACTTCGTCGAGACCAGTGAAGAAATGCTTTTAATGGCGTATGTAGATGGCAATGAGGCTGGAAGAGATCACTTGTGGTTTCTTGACTCTTGGTGTAGTAATCACATGTGTGGGAAAAGAGAGTTATTCTCACAATTTGATAACAATTTCAGAGAATAAGTGAAGCTGGGCAATGATATGAGCCTCACTGTGCAAGGGAAGGGCAACATTCGAATGGAGATAAATGGGATCGTGCAGGTGATTACTGAAGTTTTCTTTGTGCCAGAGTTGAAGAACAATTTACTAAGCATTGGTCAATTGCAAGAGAAAGGTCTTGTAGTGCTCATGCAACATAGAAAGTGCAAGATTTATCATCCTGAAAAAGGTTTAATCATGGACACCGAGATGGCATGCAACAGAATGTTTGCTGTGCTTGGTCACTGTCCACCAAAAGAGGAAAAGTGCTTCTCCTCTATAACCACAGATCAAACTCAACTCTGGCATTGCTCTTATGGTCATCTTAGTTGGAATGGTCTCAAGGTGATCCAACAAAAGAATATGGTGGATGGTTTGCCTCAATTGAAGGCTCCTTTAAAGATCTGCGAAGACTGCTTGATAGGAAAACAACATCGCGATCCTTTTCCAAAGGAAAGCATATGGAGGGCATCTAGAATTCTTCAATTAGTGCATGCAGACATATGTGGGCCAATAAAACCAATCTCGAACAGGAAAAAAAGGTATCTTATTACTTTTATTGATGACTTTAGTAAAAAAACTTGGGTTTGTTTCTTAGTTGAAAAATGAGAAGCATTCGTTACCTTTAAATCCTACAAAGCTAGAGTTGAGAAAGAAATCGGTGCATTCATAAAAAGTCTTCGAACTGATCGTGGGGGTGAGTTTACATCACAAGAGTCCACCCACTTTTGTGATAAGAACGACATTCAAAGGCAATTAACAGTAGCTTATACACCTTAATAGAACGGGGTCGCAGAGAAAAAGAATCGCATTATCACGAATATGGTGCACAACATGCTGTCAGAGAAGCAAATCCCAAAGAATTTTTTGCCTGAAGCAGTGAATTGGACAGTGTATGTCTTGAACAGAAGCCCGACACTTGCCATGAGAAGCAAGACACCAGAAGAAGCTTGGAGTGGGTTCAAGCCTTCAATAAGTCACTTTAGGGTGTTTGGATGCATTTCCCATGTTCATGTACCTAATAGCAAGCGAGTAAAGCTCGATGCCAAAAGTCTGAAATGCATATTACTTGGGATAAATGAAGCATCCAAGGCTTACAGGTTATTTGATCTAATTTCTCAAAAAATAATCATGAGTCGAGATGTGGTTTTTGAAGAAGACCAAAGGTGGAACTAGGATGATAGTCACAAGGAAACTATTTTGGCTGATTTGGAATGAGAGGAAGATGAAGATGTAGGGACAAATGAAAGCCTTGGAGAGGAAATTGATGCAAACATCACTCTTGAACATGAACTTGAAAACATAGGATACGTTCCAAGTGACTCACTCGAAAGGGGAGAGTCTTCAAGTGATGGCAGTCCTTTTCATGGAGGACGAGTTCGAAGACCACCAGGGTGGATGCAAGATTATGTAAATGGGCAGGGCTTCTCTGATGAAGAAAATGTCGATGTGGCTCATTTAGCCTTATTCTCTGAACATGATCCCTTGAGATAAGAGCATGCAGTGAAGAGTAGCAAATGGAGACAGGCCATGAATGCTGAAATCAAAGCTATTGTGAAGAATGATACATGAGAACTCACCAAGTTGCCATCTGCAGTAAAGACAATTAGAGTAAAATGGGTTTTTAAAACGAAACTCAATAAACATGGGGAAGTGGACATATACAAGGCTTGGCTCGTTGTGAAAGGGTGCAGTCAACAGTATGGAGTGGATTATGCCGAGATGTTTGCACCAGTAGTTCGTTTGGATACCATTCGAGTAGTCATCTCACTTGTTGCCCAGAAAAGCGGGATGATCTACCAACTAGACGTCAAATCTACGTTTCTGCATGGAGAAATAGATGAAAAAGTGTTCGTGAATCAACCACCAGGTTATGAACAAAAGGGACAGGAACATAAAGTATGTCGACTGAAGAAGGCTTTGTATGGACTCAAACAAGCTCCCCGAGCTTGGTACAATCGAATAGAGACCTATTTTGTTCAAGAAAGCTTTGAGAAGTGCCCTTATGAGCACACTTTGTTCTTAAAAACGGTAGATGGAGGTAAATTTTTGATTGTGTGCCTTTAGGTTGATGATTTTATATTCACTGGTAATGATGAGATTATGCTTGAACACTTTAAGAAATCCATGATGATGGAATTTGACATGACTGATCTTAGTAAAATTAGATATTTTCTTGGAATTGAAGTTTTGCAAAGGGTGGATGGTATTTTCATCAGTCAACAGAAGTATGCTCAGGAGGTTTTGGAGAGATTCAATATGGCCCAGTGCAATCCAGTGCACAATCCAATGGTTCCTGGCTTTAAACTCACTAGGGATGAAAATTGAGTAAGGATCGATGGGACATATTACAAACAGATCGTGGGAAGCCTTATGTACTTGACTGCCACTCGTCTCGATTTGATGTTTGTAGTAAGTTTAATTAGCAGATACATGGAACGACCCATTAAGACTCATTTGCAAGCAGCGGAAAGAGTGTTAAGGTATGTGAAGGGTACAGTAAGTTTTGGATTATTCTACAAGAAATGAGGAACTAAGGAACTTGCTGGCTACACAAATAATGATTATGCTGGTGATCAGAACGATAGGAAGAGCACCTCTAGCTATGTTTTTATTCTGAGTTCAAGTGCAGTGTCTTGTTCTTCTAAGAAACAGCCAGTAGTCACTTTTTCAACTACCGAAGCAGAGTTCATCGCTGCTGCATCTAGTGCTTGCCAAGCTATGTGGCTAAGGAGGATTTTGGAGTAGCTTAATCATGGTCAATACAAACCAACAGTGGTTCACTGCGATAACATCTCAGCTATTAAACTGTTAAAGAATCCAGTCATGCATGGTCGTAGCAAACACATTGATGTGCGCTTTCATTTTCTTCGAAATCTCATCAAAGATGAAGTTATTGAATTGGTGTAGTGTTCTACTCAGGAGCAAATAGCAGATATTTTGACAAAGCCACTAAAGCTCGAGGTGTTCGTGAAGATGCGTGGTCTTATGGGTGTCTGCGAATATCCAGGGATAAACTAAATATTAAAAGCATTCAGTTTAAGGAGGATGTTAAAGTTGTTAGGATCTTCTACCTGATAGGGTTCGGGTATCCTTGTTTTTAGGATTGTAGTGCTTTGAAGTCCTGCATAATAATCCCTAGTCTTAAGGGGCAAGTTATTTTCTGTTTAGATTTAGTCATGCACCACGATTCTAGGGCTATAAAGTCGTGGGTTGTTATTTCCCTTTTTGCTTTGATGTAAGGCTATTTAATAGCCATGTTGGTTCTTTAATTTAATAAGGAGTTCTCTTTGCATCTGAGAGTAATTGTGCTTTTGTTTCTACAAAGTTCTTTGTCGTTGTGCTTGGTTTACTGGCAATTCTGGTGAAATTAAAAAAATATGTTCCCTTATCAACTAATAGCTAATTTTCTCGTATTTTCTTTTCTTTTCATTTTTCATTATATGTTGTTAAATTGGTTATTAAATCTGCAGCTGAATTATAGTTTTTTTTTTTTGGGGGGGGGGGGGGGAGGTAAGGATATGTGTATCTTGCTTTTGTAAAGTTGTCATCTTATGGTGTATGGTTTAAGCTTATCATGCAATCATTTATTTATTCCTCCAATTAATAAGATTGTATTTTTATTTTTTTACATGATTCCATTTGTTCAAATTTTATACTTTTAGGTCGGGTTTAGATCATTACTTTTGATAGAGTTATAAAGGGAAAAAGAAAAAATACCAGTGAAATATAATTATATTTTATTCGTATTTCATCTGTATTTTCTCTTTACCTTTTCAAATCTATTATCCAAGCAAAGGAATTCCTACATTGTGTTTGGTTAAGAGATTTGGGAAGGTATTTAGAAAGAGAAAGGGAAAAAATGTAGGTGAAATATGAATGAAATATATTTACATTTCATTTAATTTTACACACCATTTTCCTTTTTTCTTTCCAAATCACTTTCCAAATTCTCAAACCAAACATAACGTAAATGTCCAATCTAAGTCGCTTATGGTTCTCAACTTGGTGTTATCATTTTCATCATAAACTATTAGTCATGTGAGGACATGAAAGAAAATGGATTGAACAGGGTCTAGTAGTCCCACATAGAAATATATACAAATTCTTATAGTTTAACAAGTAATGAGGGGTATGAAAGATTGAGATGAAGTAGATATTAAGATGGATTGGTTTAGTTTTTGAATGCTTGTAATTAGATATCGACATGTTTCCTACTTTTATAGAGGCTTTATTTTTCTTATGTGTTTGGTTCATAAATTTAGGTAGAAATTAAAAAATAAAAGAGAAAAGATGTATAAAATGTAATTATATTTTATTCATATTTCACTTACTCTTTTTTTCCCCCCCTCTAAATTCCTACCGAAATTCATAAACCACACGGACACTACCTAAGTGCCACAATTTTGAAGGCCATATTTGTTTGACAAATTGGATTAGATGGGATTAAGAACTATTAATTCTAGAATAATCAACTCATCTGGGTTGTATAACATATCTAATCTTTGGATTAACACGATACTACTATAAATTTATAATTTAATCAATTTTAGGGAAATTCTATGGTACACATCCCTCTAAGGGTGTGCACCATATGCACCCTATTATAAATTAATATAATTTTCTTGTAAAATTTCGTAATATCAATTACAAAATGTGTAATATCGTCACAAATTGACGTAAAAAAAAATATCGTAACCAAGTCGCAAATTTTTGTTGTATGAATCATAAAATTTTGTGATTTTTGTTATATGAATCACAAAATTTTGGACATTTTGTTATGCTAATTTGTGGTGATGTTATGCATTTTGTGATTGATGTTACGAAATTTTGTGATAATGTTATGTCAATTATGATAGGGTGCATATGGTGCACACCCTTACCATAGGATTTCCCATTAACACCAACTTATCTTTAAAATAAGACTCAGCTTCTTCATAACGGTTGTCTCACGTTCAGATTTTCAAATCGGCTTATTGGAATTTCCATGCCCTGTTTCAATTGTAGACTTGACTGTTCTAGAGTCTATAAAACACCAGCAATACTACGAACGCAAACTTAACTATTTACAAATTATTCAGAATTATCATCTTGTAGTTCAAATTTATTCTATATATAAATCCCACATTACCCAAATTTAATCTCCACCATACAATTCCCTACCCAAAAAAATCTGGGCTCTTAAGTCTGTGTCCCCAGACTTTTTCATAAAACATAGGCTAGTTCAATGTTCATATATCCCCAACCCTAGCTTCAAAAAATTTCAAGACTCATGAGCATATTATTATGAATGATAAGAAAATTGTGAGGCACCGTTCAACTAGTTGAAGAACAAATATATAAATATATATTGCCTTTGCTGTAACCTTCGCATTTGGGGCCTTTCAATCCAATCTCTTTCTTTTCAAAATTTTCAATCCAAATCAATCTAAAGGCACGCTTTGCAACTGGACCAAAAAAAAATCATACAGATAAACTCAACCCAGAAACAACCCTCCAAGGAAAAAAAATAATAAAAAAAAAAGTAGTAGGTAGAGTTTGAGTACCACATTGATTAAAAATGAGTGAGGTTCCTAACCAAAAACAAATAAAAATAGAATATGCGAGAGGTTTTTGAGCCCTTGGTTTTTAAAAACTCAGGAACCTAGTCTTGTGAAGGAGCGTGTGTTATTATTTGCCATGTGGCTCAAAAAGTGGTAGGTAGAGTGAGAGTACCACATTGATTAAATATGCGAGAGGTTCCTAGCCCAAAAAAAAAAAAAAATATGCGAGAGGTTCCTGAGCCCTTGGCTTCTGAAAAGTCGAGAAGCTAGTCTTGTGAAGTAGCGTGCGTTATTATTTGCCATGTGGCTCGGATCATCTATCCCACTCACAGTTGAGAATCATGCCTATTTTGAAAAGTCACAATTTTAATAAAAAAAAATACTATAATTTTAACCTAAAAAAAAATATTATAAAAAGTCAATTTCTCTTTACTTTTATGTCATTTTGTAAAATAAATAAATAAATAAAAATTGCTAAAAAAATTAATCCCCAAAACATTCGCAATTGTGGTCCACTCGATTGTAGGAGTGCAACTCAGGCGGGTTCAGTTGGACTGGGAGATTGTCCAAACCCAGCCTAAGTTGTGCTGAGATGTAACAACCCCCATACTGTTTACCGATAAATTACTGAATTACATACTGATTACTGCTAAACTGGACTGCTTATGACTGACAATTGAACCAATTGAAGTACTGAATGGACTGATTGAAAACTGGAACTGAATTGACTAAGCATATCTATTGTATTGCATTTTTATCTTTTCGATTAATTGATTATCTGTTCGTGTTTTTATGTTCAAACTGCAAATTGAAGGCCTTATCGGTGGCCGAATCGAAGATAGATTGATGTTTTGGGATCATTGGAAATTATGTGATTTAATGGTATATTTATCAGAAATGTGATTAGGTATGATTAGATTAGATTAAAATAAGCTAAACACATAAGTGGCCTTATTTACACCTTTGCCATCTAGTGGGCCTTTGTTTAGTAATTTGTGGGGCCTCATTACACTTGAAACAAACCTCTTCCTCAGCCAATTTGAGAGCTCAACCGAATTTATAGAGAGAGGAGAATTTGGGGTATTGATTTCATCTCATTGTTGCTTGTAAATTGCTTAGTAATTGGAGGAATTGGAACATAGGTTGCAAATTTAGCTTCCACACCTTGAAATTGAAACTCTAGGTAAGAAATTCATCTTCTTATTGTTGTCCTTGAGCTAAGTCTTGCATATTTCATGCTTCGTTTTAGAATTAAGTCATGTTGTAGCTCATACATGGTGAATTATGCTAGAATTCATGCATGCATGTTTGAAAGGATGAGTTTTGAGTTGAATTCATGGTAGAATTGTACATGCATGCTCATGTTTAAGCTTAGTCCATGATTTCAACTTGTTTTTGGTATAAATGGCTCACTAGAACATCAAATTGGAGCTTTGAAATGGTTTAATTTCATGCATGTTTGCATGTTCTTCATATTCTTGAAAATGGGTTTGAAATATGGTTTTAATTGACTCGCCTTTGGGGCTTGAATTCATAAATTGAACTTTGAAACTTGTTATACAATGAATTTAGATATGTTTTCTAGAATTTGGGCCCAAGAGGTCGAGTTTGGAGTGGTTGAATGCTTGGTTTGAGCTTGGGAGGCAAATCTGGAAATTCCAGATTTGGCTTCCTCGCTCGAGCGAAGGATTCCTCGCTCGAGCGAGCACCTTTGTCCAGGGCTCCGCTCGAGCGAGCATCGGGCTGCCATCGCGCGTAAAATCACAGCATCCAGTATTTTTACTGTTCGACAGACCGCTCGAGCGAAGGATTTCTCGCTCGAGCGAAGCCTTTGATTTTGGAAGCTCGCTCGAGCGAAGGAAGGCTCGCTCGAGCGAGGCTCCTATTTTCAGCAAACTTTGCAAAATGTTTTCTAAATGTATTTTTGCTTCCTCATCCCATTCTAGGCATTCTTAGGCCTAGTTTAAGGCATCTTAATGAGGATATAGATGTAGAACACACCAAGGCAAATTAGGGATTAAGTTATGATATTTCCCAACTGTGTAGCTTAGTGTGTGTTCAACCTGTGAACTGTGTAGGGTTGGCGACTGGGGAGACACGCTCTAGCATACTGTAGCCCAAACTCTGTGAGTAACAATTGTGTAAAGATATGTTCAAAATGATTATCTTTCGAATACTGAACTGAACTGTTTACTGAACTGGTATTATTTACTGAATGAATGCATGTCCTTTATTTCCGAACTGTACTGTGGCATCCTTAGCACCTACTGTTTACTGTTACTGTTACAGAGATCTCTGTCGGTTCCCTCGTGGAACCACTACTGTTTACTGACCGATGGCCATCATTACTGTTCGGTCTTTAAGACCTACTGTTTACTGCTATGCTAATGGGTGTACCACATATGACTGAATAACTGTTCTGACTGAAAGACTGAAATACTGTTTAATGAACTGTTTTCATTACTGTAAGGACATTTCATTCTTAACCTCTTTACGCATTATGTTATTCACTGGGCTTTAGCTCACTGCTTATATATATATATGTAGGTGCTCAGCCACCAGATCGGAGCTAGGAGCGTGGGTTAGACTCCAGTTTTGTCAAGCCAGCCTATGTGCCTTACTGCGAGCTTCCGAGTTGCCATGCTATGGCTTTGGGGTGCTTTGTTTTTCCCCCGTCTGTCTCCGTACTGTTTTGGTTTACTGTATAGACTGTCAGCTTCTAACTGTACTGTTATCAAGGGATTAGGTCCCTGTACTGTGTGACTGTAAAATTTTATATAGACTGTACTGTTCTACATGTGTGAATGCATGAAAAATCTTTTTGGCATACAGACTGTCACAGCTCAATGGACATTATTTATTTACTGCATTGGCTTCCGCCAGGCCCTGAACTCTGTTTTACTGTACTACTGTTAAGCAGGCCTTCGGTAATCTCGGATTACTGGCCGGTTACGGTGCTAAACCCATAGGGCCGGGTTTGGGTCGTGATAGATTTGGGTCGTGACAGAGTGGTATCAGAGCGATACTTAACCACGAGTTATACCCCACACACGTGTCCAAATGAGCTATAGGGTGTCCTAGAAAAGTGATTAGGGCATTTCATGAACTTGAAAAGTGTGTGGCTATGTTATGACTGAATACATGATAATGTGATAACTGTCTAAATATGCAACTGTTTATGTTATAATTGCTATAACTGTTATAACTGCTTATAGTGAAATGGACAATGCAAATGAACCTGAATCATCCGAGGCCAGAATGGCACGAATGGAAAGAATGATGGAACTGATAACTGCTAGACTTGAGCAACAACAGAACCAACAGCCCCCACCTCCTCCTCCTCCGGTACAGCCGGAACCCAATGCAAATGTGAATGATGGGGATATTATTGCTCTCACCCATAAATTCAGCAAAATGAAACCGCCATCCTTTCAGGGAGGCCTTGAACCGCTAAAGGCTGAAGCTTGGGTGCTTGAAACAGAAAAACTATTTGAAGTGTTTCCGTGCTCAGAAGCGAATAAAGTACTGTTAGCTACCTTCACCCTACAAGAAGAAGCTAGAAGGTGGTGGATGTTGATCCGTGATACAAATACTGTTATGACTTGGGCTCAGTTCAAGGAGTCCTTCTTTGAAAAGTACTTTCCTCAATGTGTCAGGGATAGAAAAGTGACTGAATTTGAACAACTGAGACAGGGCACAATGTCTGTTGCTGAATATGAAACGAAATTTACCGAGCTTGCTAGATATGCGCCACATATGGCGGACACTGAATATAAGAAGGCCAGGAAATTTGAAGGCGGCCTTAATGTTGCAATCCTTGATAGAATAAATGTTTTAAAGCTACGGACTTATGTGGGTGTTCTCGACCGGGCATCGATGGCCGAGTCGAACATTGCAGCAGTGAAACAATCTGAAACACCAACAACTGAATGGCATGGTAAAAGGCAGGGTTTCAAATTCAAGAAAGGCAAGCACAACCCGGCCAACAAGAAACAGAATACGGGGTCAACAAATAGCCCCAGCCAATGGAGTGGGTTCATTCCACCCTGCTCTGTATGTGGCAACAAGCACAAAGGGGTTTGTCACAAAATATCCGGAGCCTGTTACAGATGTGGCAAAGTGGGCCACATGGTTAGAGACTGTCCCTCTGCTCCGCAAGTTAGTAGCAAAGCTACACTAAACGCAGCAGCGTCAACTGTAGCACCAAAACTTAACCCCAAAGCTACCGGAAAGAGCCTATGAGGCAGGGCCGAGTGTTCGCCCTAGTACCGGGAGACGTGCAAAATACTAAAACTGTTGTGTCAGGTATCCTCTCTATCTGTGCTCAAAATGCATATGTACTGATTGATTCGGGGTCTACACATTCTTATGTGTCGCATGCTTTTTCGCGTAAATTGAATAGACCCCTAGAACCTATGAACTATCTGCTAGCTGTATCATCACTTATAGGAGGATCCATGACATGTGCATATATGTATCCTGCTTATGAGATTATTGTCGGGGATATGCATCTGTTTATTGATTTACTGCCATTGAACATTGATCATTTTGATGTAATATTGGGGATGGATTGGTTACAAAAATATCATGCCACTATTGATTGTGTAACAAAACAAGTAGTTTTCCGTCCACCTGGTTTGCCTGAATTTGTGTTTAATGGGAGTGGAGTAGTACCTCCTCCGTATCTGATTTCTTCTGTGAAAGCTGTTAAACTGATTAGAAAGGGGTGTAAAGGATATCTGTGTTCTGTGCTGACTGTGTCTACTGATGATAGTGCTAAAACTGATGTGAATTGTATTCCTATAGTCAGAGAATTCCCAGATGTATTTCCGGATGATCTGCCAGGGGATTTGGTTGACAGGGAGATTGAATTTACCGTTGATGTGATTCCGGGTACACAACCAATATCTAAAGCTCCCTACAAAATGGCCCCAACCGAACTGAAGGAGTTGAAAGTGCAATTGCAAGAACTGTTAGACAAGAAGTTTATCAGGCCCAGTACTTCACCGTGGGGTGCACCTGTTTTGTTTGTAAAGAAGAAAGATGGCTCACTGAGACTGTGCATTGATTACCGTGAATTGAACAAGGTAATTGTGAAAAATAAATACCCATTGCCACGTATTGATGATTTATTTGATCAGTTACAGGGTGCACAAGTGTTTTCCAAGATTGATCTCAGATCGGGGTATCATCAACTGAAGGTTAAACCGGAAGACGTTGACAAAACTGCTTTTAGAATGAGGTATGGCCATTATGAATTTTTAGTTATGCCATTCGGAGTCACAAATGCCCCTGCTGCTTTTATGGACCTTATGAACAGAATTTTTAAACCATACCTTGATGATTTCATTGTAGTATTTATTGATGACATACTGATTTATTCAAAGAGTAGAGAAGAACATGAACACCATCTGAGACTTGCCCTGCAGACTCTAAGGGAACAGAAACTGTATGCTAAATTGTCTAAATGTGAGTTCTGGCTTGACCATGTTATGTTTTTGGGGCATGTTGTTAGCAAAGATGGAATTTCTATTGATTCGCAGAAAATTGAAGCTGTAGTGAACTGGCCTAGACCAACAAATGTGACTGAAGTCCGAAGCTTTTTGGGTTTGGCTGGATATTACAGAAGATTTGTCAAAGATTTCTCCAAAATTGCCCTACCACTGACTCAGTTAACTCAGAAGGGGACATCATTTGACTGGACTGACCAGAGGGAATCAGCATTCCAAGAGTTGAAAACTCGACTTGTGACTGCACCGGTTTTGACTTTACCTTCAGGTACGGATGGTTATACTGTATTTAGTGATGCTTCTCATAAGGGTTTGGGGTGTGTTTTAATGCAGAATGAGAGAGTTATTGCTTATGCTTCCCGACAGTTGAGACCATATGAAAAGAACTACCCGACCCATGATTTGGAACTGGCTGCAGTAGTGTTTGCACTGAAAATCTGGCGTCACTACCTTTATGGGGCGACATGTGAAGTATACACCGACCACAAGAGCTTGAAATATTTCTTCACACAGAAAGAACTGAATATGAGACAGTGCAGATGGCTAGAACTGATCAAAGACTACGATCTACAGATTCTGTACCATCTGGGAAAAGCCAATACTGTTGCCGATGCATTGAGCCGAAAGTCAATTGCCAACTTAGCTTGTTTGCTCACCGGACAGAAAGAGTTGCTTTGTGACCTTGAAAAATTTGAAATTGAAATTGTTTTGAGAGAACAAGGTGGAACGCTAGGTGCTATTTCTGCTCAACCGGCATTGATTGAAGAAGTTAAAGAGAAACAGCAACTGGATGACTTTTTGAAAAAGATCATCGAAGAAAGAGAGTCTAAGCCGAGACCGGGTTTCAAATTTGAGAACAATGTACTGAAATTTCAAGAAAGACTGTGTGTGCCGAATGACACTGAACTGAAAAGAAGAGTTCTGCAAGAGGGCCACAATTCAAAATTGTCTATTCACCCGGGGAATACGAAAATGTACCAAGATTTGAAACAGAATTTCTGGTGGCCGGGAATGAAGAAAGAAATTGCCGACTTTGTGTCCAAATGTCTTCATTGCCAACAAGTCAAAGCTGAACATCAACGACCCGCAGGCTTATTGCAGCCCTTACCAATACCGGAGTGGAAATGGGAACATATTACCATGGATTTTATTGTTGGGTTACCTCGCTCCAGAAAAGGTATGGATTCAATCTGGGTTATCGTTGATAGACTAACCAAATCTGCTCACTTCTTACCTGTCAAGACAATCTATAATGCGGACAAATTGGCTGTTATCTATATTGATGAAATTGTGAGACTGCATGGAGTGCCTGTGTCTATTGTTTCTGACAGGGATTCGAAGTTTACATCGAGGTTTTGGCAAAGCCTACAGACTGCATTAGGTACTGAATTGAGGCTGAGTAGTGCCTATCATCCTTAGACAGATGGATAGTCAGAAAGGACCATCCAGACTTTAGAGGATCTATTGAGAATGTGCGTCCTTGATTTTCAGGGAAACTGGGAAAGTCATTTGCCATTGGCTGAATTCGCCTACAACAACAGCTACCATTCGAGTATTGGTATGGCGCCTTTCGAGGCATTGTATGGCAGAAAGTGTAGATCTCCGATCTGCTGGGCAGAAGTTGGAGATGGGCCTTTGCTTGGGCCCGAGATTGTATACGAAACGACTAAAAAAGTGAAACTGATCCAACAGAGACTGAAAACTGCACAGAGCCGACAGAAAAGTTATGCGGATGTTAGAAGACGAGACCGAGAATATGAAGTTGGTGATCACGTCTTTGTGAAAGTGACACCAATGAAGGGCCAGACTCGTTTTGGGGTCAAAGGCAAGTTAGCGCCGAGATACGTCGGACCGTATGAGATTATTGAGAAAATTAATCCGGTAGCGTATCAAGTTGCGCTCCCTCCTGAAATGGAGCACATGCATAATGTTTTCCACATTTCGATGTTGAGAGATTATCTCCAGGATCCCTTCCATGTAATTGAGCCTACTCGAGTAGTGTTGAGTGATGACTACACTTACGAGGAACGGCCTATACAGATTGCAAACCGACGGATCAAGAAACTGAGAAACAAAGAGATCCCGTTAGTGAAAGTTGACTGGCAGAACCATGGTGGTGTGTATGCCACTTGGGAAAGGGAAGATGACATGGCTAAGCGATATCCTGATTTGTTCCCGCTGGATCCTGTTTTCTTCCAGAATGAAGGTAACTCGAGTTTAGAGGACTAAACTCCTTATAAGGAGGGGAGACTGTAACAACCCCCATACTGTTTACCGATAAATTACTGAATTACATACTGATTACTGCTAAACTGGACTGCTTATGACTGACAATTGAACCAATTGAAGTACTGAATGGACTGATTGAAAACTGGAACTGAATTGACTGAGCATATCTATTGTATTGCATTTTTATCTTTTCGATTAATTGATTATCTGTTCGTGTTTTTATGTTCAAACTGCAAATTGAAGGCCTTATCGGCGGCCGAATCGAAGATAGATTGATGTTTTGGGATCATTGGAAATTATGTGATTTAATGGTATATTTATCAGAAATGTGATTAGGTATGATTAGATTAGATTAAAATAAGCTAAACACATAAGTGGCCTTATTTACACCTTTGCCATCTAGTGGGCCTTTGTTTAGTAATTTGTGGGGCCTCATTACACTTGAAACAAACCTCTTCCTCAGCCAATTTGAGAGCTCAACCGAATTTATAGAGAGAGGAGAATTTGGGGTATTGATTTCATCTCATTGTTGCTTGTAAATTGCTTAGTAATTGGAGGAATTGGAACATAGGTTGCAAATTTAGCTTCCACACCTTGAAATTGAAACTCTAGGTAAGAAATTCATCTTCTTATTGTTGTCCTTGAGCTAAGTCTTGCATATTTCATGCTTCGTTTTAGAATTAAGTCATGTTGTAGCTCATACATGGTGAATTATGCTAGAATTCATGCATGCATGTTTGAAAGGATGAGTTTTGAGTTGAATTCATGGTAGAATTGTACATGCATGCTCATGTTTAAGCTTAGTCCATGATTTCAACTTGTTTTTGGTATAAATGGCTCACTAGAACATCAAATTGGAGCTTTGAAATGGTTTAATTTCATGCATGTTTGCATGTTCTTCATATTCTTGAAAATGGGTTTGAAATATGGTTTTAATTGACTCGCCTTTGGGGCTTGAATTCATAAATTGAACTTTGAAACTTGTTATACAATGAATTTAGATATGTTTTCTAGAATTTGGGCCCAAGAGGTCGAGTTTGGAGTGGTTGAATGCTTGGTTTGAGCTTGGGAGGCAAATCTGGAAATTCCAGATTTGGCTTCCTCGCTCGAGCGAAGGATTCCTCGCTCGAGCGAGCACCTTTGTCCAGGGCTCCGCTCGAGCGAGCATCGGGCTGCCATCGCGCGTAAAATCACAGCATCCAGTATTTTTACTGTTCGACAGACCGCTCGAGCGAAGGATTTCTCGCTCGAGCGAAGCCTTTGATTTTGGAAGCTCGCTCGAGCGAAGGAAGGCTCGCTCGAGCGAGGCTCCTATTTTCAGCAAACTTTGCAAAATGTTTTCTAAATGTATTTTTGCTTCCTCATCCCATTCTAGGCATTCTTAGGCCTAGTTTAAGGCATCTTAATGAGGATATAGATGTAGAACACACCAAGGCAAATTAGGGATTAAGTTATGATATTTCCCAACTGTGTAGCTTAGTGTGTGTTCAACCTGTGAACTGTGTAGGGTTGGCGACTGGGGAGACACGCTCTAGCATACTGTAGCCCAAACTCTGTGAGTAACAATTGTATAAAGATATGTTCAAAATGATTATCTTTCGAATACTGAACTGAACTGTTTACTGAACTGGTATTATTTACTGAATGAATGCATGTCCTTTATTTCCGAACTGTACTGTGGCATCCTTAGCACCAACTGTTTACTGTTACTGTTACAGAGATCTCTGTCGGTTCCCTCGTGGAACCACTACTGTTTACTGACCGATGGCCATCATTACTGTTCGGTCTTTAAGACCTACTGTTTACTGCTATGCTAATGGGTGTACCACATATGACTGAATAACTGTTCTGACTGAAAGACTGAAATACTGTTTAATGAACTGTTTTCATTACTGTAAGGACATTTCATTCTTAACCTCTTTACGCATTATGTTATTCACTGGGCTTTAGCTCACTGCTTATATATATATATGTAGGTGCTCAGCCACCAGATCGGAGCTAGGAGCGTGGGTTAGACTCCAGTTTTGTCAAGCCAGCCTATGTGCCTTACTGCGAGCTTCCGAGTTGCCATGCTATGGCTTTGGGGTGCTTTGTTTTTCCCCCGTCTGTCTCCGTACTGTTTTGGTTTACTGTATAGACTGTCAGCTTCTAACTGTACTGTTATCAAGGGATTAGGTCCCTGTACTGTGTGACTGTAAAATTTTGTATAGACTGTACTGTTCTACATGTGTGAATGCATGAGAAATCTTTTTGGCATACAGACTGTCACAGCTCAATGGACATTATTTATTTACTGTATTGGCTTCCGCCAGGCCCTGAACTCTGTTTTACTGTACTACTGTTAAGCAGGCCTTCGGTAATCTCGGATTACTGGCCGGTTACGGTGCTAAACCCATAGGGCCGGGTTTGGGTCGTGATAGATTTGGGTCGTGACAGAGTGGTATCAGAGCGATACTTAACCACGAGTTATACCCCACACACGTGTCCAAATGAGCTATAGGGTGTCCTAGAAAAGTGATTAGGGCATTTCATGAACTTGAAAAGTGTGTGGCTATGTTATGACTGAATACATGATAATGTGATAACTGTCTAAATATGCAACTGTTTATGTTATAATTGCTATAACTATTATAACTGCTTATAGTGAAATGGACAATGCAAATGAACCTGAATCATCCGAGGCCAGAATGGCACGAATGGAAAGAATGATGGAACTGATAACTGCTAGACTTGAGCAACAACAGAACCAACAGCCCCCACCTCCTCCTCCTCCTCCGGTACAGTCGGAACCCAATGCAAATGTGAATGATGGGGATATTATTGCTCTCACCCATAAATTCAGCAAAATGAAACCGCCATCCTTTCAGGGAGGCCTTGAACCGCTAAAGGCTGAAGCTTGGGTGCTTGAAACAGAAAAACTATTTGAAGTGTTTCCGTGCTCAGAAGCGAATAAAGTACTGTTAGCTACCTTCACCCTACAAGAAGAAGCTAGAAGGTGGTGGATGTTGATCCGTGATACAAATACTGTTATGACTTGGGCTCAGTTCAAGGAGTCCTTCTTTGAAAAGTACTTTCCTCAATGTGTCAGGGATAGAAAAGTGACTGAATTTGAACAACTGAGACAGGGCACAATGTCTGTTGCTGAATATGAAACGAAATTTACCGAGCTTGCTAGATATGCGCCACATATGGCGGACACTGAATATAAGAAGGCCAGGAAATTTGAAGGCGGCCTTAATGTTGCAATCCTTGATAGAATAAATGTTTTAAAGCTACGGACTTATGTGGGTGTTCTCGACCGGGTATCGATGGCCGAGTCGAACATTGCAGCAGTGAAACAATCTGAAACACCAACAACTGAATGGCATGGTAAAAGGCAGGGTTTCAAATTCAAGAAAGGCAAGCACAACCCGGCCAACAAGAAACAGAATACGGGGTCAACAAATAGCCCCAGCCAAGGGAGTGGGTTCATTCCACCCTGCTCTGTATGTGGCAACAAGCACAAAGGGGTTTGTCACAAAATATCCGGAGCCTGTTACAGATGTGGCAAAGTGGGCCACATGGTTAGAGACTGTCCCTCTGCTCCGCAAGTTAGTAGCAAAGCTACACCAAGCGCAGCAGCGTCAACTGTAGCACCAAAACTTAACCCCAAAGCTACCAGGAAAGAGCCTATGAGGCAGGGCCGAGTGTTCGCCCTAGTACCGGGAGACATGCAAAATACTGAAACTGTTGTGTCAGGTATCCTCTCTGTCTGTGCTCAAAATGCATATGTACTGATTGATTCGGGGTCTACACATTCTTATGTGTCGCATGCTTTTTCACGTAAATTGAATAGACCCCTAGAACCTATGAACTATCTGCTAGCTGTATCATCACCTATAGGAGGATCCATGACATGTGCATATATGTATCCTGCTTGTGAGATTATTGTCGGGGATATGCATCTGTTTATTGATTTACTGCCATTGAACATTGATCATTTTGATATAATATTGGGGATGGATTGGTTACAAAAATATCATGCCACTATTGATTGTGTAACAAAACAAGTAGTTTTCCGTTCACCTGGTTTGCCTGAATTTGTGTTTAATGGGAGTGGAGTAGTACCTCCTCCGTATCTGATTTCTTCTGTGAAAGCTGTTAAACTGATTAGAAAGGGGTGTAAAGGATATCTATGTTCTGTGCTGACTGTGTCTACTGATGATAGTGCTAAAACTGATGTGAATTGTATTCCTATAGTCAGAGAATTCCCAGATGTATTTCCGGATGATCTGCCAGGGGATTTGGTTGACAGAGAGATTGAATTTACCGTTGATGTGATTCCGGGTACATAACCAATATCTAAAGCTCCCTACAGAATGGCCCCAACCGAACTGAAGGAGTTGAAAGTGCAATTGCAAGAACTGTTAGACAAGAAGTTTATCAGGCCAAGTACTTCACCGTGGGGTGCACCTATTTTGTTTGTAAAGAAGAAAGATGGCTCACTGAGACTGTGCATTGATTACCGTGAATTGAACAAGGTAACTGTGAAAAATAAATACCCATTGTCACGTATTGATGATTTATTTGATCAGTTACAGGGTGCACAAGTGTTTTCCAAGATTGATCTCAGATCGGGGTATCATCAACTGAAGGTTAAACCGGAAGACGTTGATAAAACTGCTTTTAGAACGAGGTATGGCCATTATGAATTTTTAGTTATGCCATTCGGAGTCACGAATGCCCCTGCTGCTTTTATGGACCTTATGAACAGAATTTTTAAACCATACCTTGATGATTTCATTGTAGTATTTATTGATGACATACTGATTTATTCAAAAAGTTGAGAAGAACATGAACACCATCTGAGACTTGCCCTGCAGACTCTAAGGGAACAGAAACTGTATGCTAAATTGTCTAAATGTGAGTTCTGGCTTGATCATGTTATGTTTTTGGGGCATGTTGTTAGCAAAGATGGAATTTCTGTTGATCCGCAGAAAATTGAAGCTGTAGTGAACTGGCCTAGACCAACAAATGTGACTGAAGTCCGAAGCTTTTTGGGTTTGGCTGGATATTACAGAAGATTTGTCAAAGATTTCTCCAAAATTGCCCTACCACTGACTCAGTTAACTCAGAAGGGGACATCATTTGACTGGACTGACCAGAGGGAATCAGCATTCCAAGAGTTAAAAACTCGACTTGTGACTGCACCGGTTTTGACTTTACCTTCAGGTACGAATGGTTATACTGTATTTAGTGATGCTTCTCATCAGGGTTTGGGGTGTGTTTTAATGCAGAATGGGAGAGTTATTGCTTATGCTTCCCGACAGTTGAGACCACATGAAAAGAACTACCCGACCCATGATTTGGAACTGGCTGCAGTAGTGTTTGCACTGAAAGTCTGGCGTCACTACCTTTATGGGGCGACATGTGAAGTATACACCGACCACAAGAGCTTGAAATATTTCTTCACACAGAAAGAACTGAATATGAGACAGCGCAGATGGCTAGAACTGATCAAAGACTACGATCTACAGATTCTGTACCATCTGGGAAAAGCCAATACTGTTGCCGATACATTGAGCCGAAAGTCAATTGCCAACTTAGCTTGTTTGCTCACCGGACAGAAAAAGCTGCTTTGTGACCTTGAAAAATTTGAAATTGAAATTGTTTTGAGAGAACAAGGTGGAACGCTAGGTGCTATTTCTGCTCAACCGGCATTGATTGAAGAAGTTAAAGAGAAACAGCAACTGGATGACTTTTTGAAAAAGATCATCGAAGAAAGAGAGTCTAAGCCGAGACCGGGTTTCAAATTTGAGAACAATGTACTGAAATTTCAAGAAAGACTGTGTGTGCCGAATGACACTGAACTGAAAAGAAGAGTTCTGCAAGAGGGCCACAATTCAAAATTGTCTATTCACCCGGGGAATACGAAAATGTACCAAGATCTGAAACAGAATTTCTGGTGGCCGGGAATGAAGAAAGAAATTGCCGACTTTGTGTCCAAATGTCTTCATTGCCAACAAGTCAAAGCTGAACATCAACGACCCGCAGGCTTATTGCAGCCCTTACCAATACCGGAGTGGAAATGGGAACATATTACCATGGATTTTATTGTTGGGTTACCTCGCTCCAGAAAAGGTATGGATTCAATCTGGGTTATCGTTGATAGACTAACCAAATCTGCTCACTTCTTACCTGTCAAGACAATCTATAATGCGGACAAATTGGCTGTTATCTATATTGATGAAATTGTGAGACTGCATGGAGTGCCTGTGTCTATTGTTTCTGACAGGGATTCGAAGTTTACATCGAGGTTTTGGCAAAGCCTACAGACTGCATTAGGTACTGAATTGAGGCTGAGTAGTGCCTATCATCCTTAGACAGATGGACAGTCAGAAAGGACCATCCAGACTTTAGAGGATCTATTGAGAATGTGCGTCCTTGATTTTCAGGGAAACTGGGAAAGTCATTTGCCATTGGCTGAATTCGCCTACAACAACAGCTACCATTCGAGTATTGGTATGGCGCCTTTCGAGGCATTGTATGGCAGAAAGTGTAGATCTCCGATCTGCTGGGCAGAAGTTGGAGATGGGCCTTTGCTTGGGCCCGAGATTGTATACGAAACGACTGAAAAAGTGAAACTGATCCAACAGAGACTGAAAACTGCACAGAGCCGACAGAAAAGTTATGCGGATGTTAGAAGACGAGACAGAGAATATGAAGTTGGTGATCACGTCTTTGTGAAAGTGACACCAATGAAGGGCCAGACTCGTTTTGGAGTCAAAGGCAAGTTAGCGCCGAGATACGTCGGACCGTATGAGATTATTGAGAAAATTAATCCGGTGGCGTATCAAGTTGCGCTCCCTCCTGAAATGGAGCACATGCATAATGTTTTCCACATTTCGATGTTGAGAGATTATCTCCGGGATCCCTTCCATGTAATTGAGCCTACTCGAGTAGTGTTGAGTGATGACTACACTTACGAGGAACGGCCTATACAGATTGTAAACCAACGGATCAAGAAACTGAGAAACAAAGAGATCCCGTTAGTGAAAGTTGACTGGCAAAACCATGGTGGTGTGTATGCCACTTGGGAAAGGGAAGATGACATGGCTAAGCGATATCCTGATTTGTTCCCGCTGGATCCTGTTTTCTTCCAGAATGAAGGTAACTCGAGTTTAGAGGACTAAACTCCTTATAAGGAGGGGAGACTGTAACAACCCCCATACTGTTTACCGATAAATTACTGAATTACATACTGATTACTGCTAAACTGGACTGCTTATGACTGACAATTGAACCAATTGAAGTACTGAATGGACTGATTGAAAACTGGAACTGAATTGACTAAGCATATCTATTGTATTGCATTTTTATCTTTTCGATTAATTGATTATCTGTTCGTGTTTTTATGTTCAAACTGCAAATTGAAGGCCTTATCGGCGGCCGAATCGAAGATAGATTGATGTTTTGGGATCATTGGAAATTATGTGATTTAATGGTATATTTATCAGAAATGTGATTAGGTATGATTAGATTAGATTAAAATAAGCTAAACACATAAGTGGCCTTATTTACACCTTTGCCATCTAGTGGGCCTTTGTTTAGTAATTTGTGGGGCCTCATTACACTTGAAACAAACCTCTTCCTCAGCCAATTTGAGAGCTCAACCGAATTTATAGAGAGAGGAGAATTTGGGGTATTGATTTCATCTCATTGTTGCTTGTAAATTGCTTAGTAATTGGAGGAATTGGAACATAGGTTGCAAATTTAGCTTCCACACCTTGAAATTGAAACTCTAGGTAAGAAATTCATCTTCTTATTGTTGTCCTTGAGCTAAGTCTTGCATATTTCATGCTTCGTTTTAGAATTAAGTCATGTTGTAGCTCATACATGGTGAATTATGCTAGAATTCATGCATGCATGTTTGAAAGGATGAGTTTTGAGTTGAATTCATGGTAGAATTGTACATGCATGCTCATGTTTAAGCTTAGTCCATGATTTCAACTTGTTTTTGGTATAAATGGCTCACTAGAACATCAAATTGGAGCTTTGAAATGGTTTAATTTCATGCATGTTTGCATGTTCTTCATATTCTTGAAAATGGGTTTGAAATATGGTTTTAATTGACTCGCCTTTGGGGCTTGAATTCATAAATTGAACTTTGAAACTTGTTATACAATGAATTTAGATATGTTTTCTAGAATTTGGGCCCAAGAGGTCGAGTTTGGAGTGGTTGAATGCTTGGTTTGAGCTTGGGAGGCAAATCTGGAAATTCCAGATTTGGCTTCCTCGCTCGAGCGAAGGATTCCTCGCTCGAGCGAGCACCTTTGTCCAGGGCTCCGCTCGAGCGAGCATCGGGCTGCCATCGCGCGTAAAATCACAGCATCCAGTATTTTTACTGTTCGACAGACCGCTCGAGCGAAGGATTTCTCGCTCGAGCGAAGCCTTTGATTTTGGAAGCTCGCTCGAGCGAAGGAAGGCTCGCTCGAGCGAGGCTCCTATTTTCAGCAAACTTTGCAAAATGTTTTCTAAATGTATTTTTGCTTCCTCATCCCATTCTAGGCATTCTTAGGCCTAGTTTAAGGCATCTTAATGAGGATATAGATGTAGAACACACCAAGGCAAATTAGGGATTAAGTTATGATATTTCCCAACTGTGTAGCTTAGTGTGTGTTCAACCTGTGAACTGTGTAGGGTTGGCGACTGGGGAGACACGCTCTAGCATACTGTAGCCCAAACTCTGTGAGTAACAATTGTGTAAAGATATGTTCAAAATGATTATCTTTCGAATACTGAACTGAACTGTTTACTGAACTGGTATTATTTACTGAATGAATGCATGTCCTTTATTTCCGAACTGTACTGTGGCATCCTTAGCACCTACTGTTTACTGTTACTGTTACAGAGATCTCTGTCGGTTCCCTCGTGGAACCACTACTGTTTACTGACCGATGGCCATCATTACTGTTCGGTCTTTAAGACCTACTGTTTACTGCTATGCTAATGGGTGTACCACATATGACTGAATAACTGTTCTGACTGAAAGACTGAAATACTGTTTAATGAACTGTTTTCATTACTGTAAGGACATTTCATTCTTAACCTCTTTACGCATTATGTTATTCACTGGGCTTTAGCTCACTGCTTATATATATATATGTAGGTGCTCAGCCACCAGATCGGAGCTAGGAGCGTGGGTTAGACTCCAGTTTTGTCAAGCCAGCCTATGTGCCTTACTGCGAGCTTCCGAGTTGCCATGCTATGGCTTTGGGGTGCTTTGTTTTTCCCCCGTCTGTCTCCGTACTGTTTTGGTTTACTGTATAGACTGTCAGCTTCTAACTGTACTGTTATCAAGGGATTAGGTCCCTGTACTGTGTGACTGTAAAATTTTATATAGACTGTACTGTTCTACATGTGTGAATGCATGAAAAATCTTTTTGGCATACAGACTGTCACAGCTCAATGGACATTATTTATTTACTGCATTGGCTTCCGCCAGGCCCTGAACTCTGTTTTACTGTACTACTGTTAAGCAGGCCTTCGGTAATCTCGGATTACTGGCCGGTTACGGTGCTAAACCCATAGGGCCGGGTTTGGGTCGTGATAGATTTGGGTCGTGACAGAGTGGTATCAGAGCGATACTTAACCACGAGTTATACCCCACACACGTGTCCAAATGAGCTATAGGGTGTCCTAGAAAAGTGATTAGGGCATTTCATGAACTTGAAAAGTGTGTGGCTATGTTATGACTGAATACATGATAATGTGATAACTGTCTAAATATGCAACTGTTTATGTTATAATTGCTATAACTGTTATAACTGCTTATAGTGAAATGGACAATGCAAATGAACCTGAATCATCCGAGGCCAGAATGGCACGAATGGAAAGAATGATGGAACTGATAACTGCTAGACTTGAGCAACAACAGAACCAACAGCCCCCACCTCCTCCTCCTCCGGTACAGCCGGAACCCAATGCAAATGTGAATGATGGGGATATTATTGCTCTCACCCATAAATTCAGCAAAATGAAACCGCCATCCTTTCAGGGAGGCCTTGAACCGCTAAAGGCTGAAGCTTGGGTGCTTGAAACAGAAAAACTATTTGAAGTGTTTCCGTGCTCAGAAGCGAATAAAGTACTGTTAGCTACCTTCACCCTACAAGAAGAAGCTAGAAGGTGGTGGATGTTGATCCGTGATACAAATACTGTTATGACTTGGGCTCAGTTCAAGGAGTCCTTCTTTGAAAAGTACTTTCCTCAATGTGTCAGGGATAGAAAAGTGACTGAATTTGAACAACTGAGACAGGGCACAATGTCTGTTGCTGAATATGAAACGAAATTTACCGAGCTTGCTAGATATGCGCCACATATGGCGGACACTGAATATAAGAAGGCCAGGAAATTTGAAGGCGGCCTTAATGTTGCAATCCTTGATAGAATAAATGTTTTAAAGCTACGGACTTATGTGGGTGTTCTCGACCGGGCATCGATGGCCGAGTCGAACATTGCAGCAGTGAAACAATCTGAAACACCAACAACTGAATGGCATGGTAAAAGGCAGGGTTTCAAATTCAAGAAAGGCAAGCACAACCCGGCCAACAAGAAACAGAATACGGGGTCAACAAATAGCCCCAGCCAATGGAGTGGGTTCATTCCACCCTGCTCTGTATGTGGCAACAAGCACAAAGGGGTTTGTCACAAAATATCCGGAGCCTGTTACAGATGTGGCAAAGTGGGCCACATGGTTAGAGACTGTCCCTCTGCTCCGCAAGTTAGTAGCAAAGCTACACTAAACGCAGCAGCGTCAACTGTAGCACCAAAACTTAACCCCAAAGCTACCGGAAAGAGCCTATGAGGCAGGGCCGAGTGTTCGCCCTAGTACCGGGAGACGTGCAAAATACTAAAACTGTTGTGTCAGGTATCCTCTCTATCTGTGCTCAAAATGCATATGTACTGATTGATTCGGGGTCTACACATTCTTATGTGTCGCATGCTTTTTCGCGTAAATTGAATAGACCCCTAGAACCTATGAACTATCTGCTAGCTGTATCATCACTTATAGGAGGATCCATGACATGTGCATATATGTATCCTGCTTATGAGATTATTGTCGGGGATATGCATCTGTTTATTGATTTACTGCCATTGAACATTGATCATTTTGATGTAATATTGGGGATGGATTGGTTACAAAAATATCATGCCACTATTGATTGTGTAACAAAACAAGTAGTTTTCCGTCCACCTGGTTTGCCTGAATTTGTGTTTAATGGGAGTGGAGTAGTACCTCCTCCGTATCTGATTTCTTCTGTGAAAGCTGTTAAACTGATTAGAAAGGGGTGTAAAGGATATCTGTGTTCTGTGCTGACTGTGTCTACTGATGATAGTGCTAAAACTGATGTGAATTGTATTCCTATAGTCAGAGAATTCCCAGATGTATTTCCGGATGATCTGCCAGGGGATTTGGTTGACAGGGAGATTGAATTTACCGTTGATGTGATTCCGGGTACACAACCAATATCTAAAGCTCCCTACAAAATGGCCCCAACCGAACTGAAGGAGTTGAAAGTGCAATTGCAAGAACTGTTAGACAAGAAGTTTATCAGGCCCAGTACTTCACCGTGGGGTGCACCTGTTTTGTTTGTAAAGAAGAAAGATGGCTCACTGAGACTGTGCATTGATTACCGTGAATTGAACAAGGTAATTGTGAAAAATAAATACCCATTGCCACGTATTGATGATTTATTTGATCAGTTACAGGGTGCACAAGTGTTTTCCAAGATTGATCTCAGATCGGGGTATCATCAACTGAAGGTTAAACCGGAAGACGTTGACAAAACTGCTTTTAGAATGAGGTATGGCCATTATGAATTTTTAGTTATGCCATTCGGAGTCACAAATGCCCCTGCTGCTTTTATGGACCTTATGAACAGAATTTTTAAACCATACCTTGATGATTTCATTGTAGTATTTATTGATGACATACTGATTTATTCAAAGAGTAGAGAAGAACATGAACACCATCTGAGACTTGCCCTGCAGACTCTAAGGGAACAGAAACTGTATGCTAAATTGTCTAAATGTGAGTTCTGGCTTGACCATGTTATGTTTTTGGGGCATGTTGTTAGCAAAGATGGAATTTCTATTGATTCGCAGAAAATTGAAGCTGTAGTGAACTGGCCTAGACCAACAAATGTGACTGAAGTCCGAAGCTTTTTGGGTTTGGCTGGATATTACAGAAGATTTGTCAAAGATTTCTCCAAAATTGCCCTACCACTGACTCAGTTAACTCAGAAGGGGACATCATTTGACTGGACTGACCAGAGGGAATCAGCATTCCAAGAGTTGAAAACTCGACTTGTGACTGCACCGGTTTTGACTTTACCTTCAGGTACGGATGGTTATACTGTATTTAGTGATGCTTCTCATAAGGGTTTGGGGTGTGTTTTAATGCAGAATGAGAGAGTTATTGCTTATGCTTCCCGACAGTTGAGACCATATGAAAAGAACTACCCGACCCATGATTTGGAACTGGCTGCAGTAGTGTTTGCACTGAAAATCTGGCGTCACTACCTTTATGGGGCGACATGTGAAGTATACACCGACCACAAGAGCTT